>JAFEMH010001143.1:480000-527780 GCA_022495995.1 Adenophora triphylla var. japonica | reverse complement strand
TCAATCAATTAATTTTATTCTTTCCATTTTCATGTATTTAAATATAATTAGCATCATACATTGGATATTATAATTTTGTATTTTTAAAGTTTTAATTATAGGTAAATATAATTTGTTTTCTTGAAAGTAGTTAAGCTTTTTGTAAATATATTTTAGTTAATTTAATCAAAATACTGGTAAGTATGTGGAAACAATTTTTTTCTTATTTTTTCTGCACGAACGAACATATTTTTGAGGCTTGAGAAATGGTAAATGATTAAGGGAGGAAAGAAATTACATATTTTGGAAGGATGTGGGGGTATTTTAAGGCTTTTGTCACCTTACATCGAGTAATTTATTTAGTAAATCAATAAGACTCAAAGAGTATAGATTTAAAATTTTTGCTTATCTATTGATAGGTTGTAAAAATATAAATATACCTACCTTAAAAAGCTTAAAATTAATGGAAAAACACCTCCTGAGTTAGGGGCGGAATCGAGATCATGATTAATTTGATGAAAAGTGGAACCCAAATAAATCAAACTAATATCAATCATTGATTAAAATTACATAATAGTTAGAAGATACGGACCGTCCGAAGTAGCAATTCTGATTTCGAAAATTTGTAGTGAGTCGAGTGATTAGAAATAAATAATAAGAAAAAACTATTCACTACTTTCCAAATTTTTAAAAATATCCTTCATAAATAAATTAATGATGCAACATTGTATAAACTTAGTTATAAACAAAACAATATTCTCTGCTTGATATTATAAACACAATAATATGATCCGGTTGGGCTTGGATGGTCTGGGCTTGCCATATTGGGGCAGTTTGGATCGGATGCGGTTTATGCTGGTGCGGTTTGCCTCGGGTGCGGTTTTGGCCCTGGCGCGGTTTTAACTCTGGCACGGTTTTGGCTCTGGTGCAGTTTTTGGCTCTGGTGCTATTTTGGCTCTGCCGCGGTTTGGCTCTGTTGCGGGATTCGGCTCTGGTGCGATTTTGGCTCTGGTGCGTTTTCTGGTGCGGTTTGGTGGACCAGAGTGGAAAAAGCCCCAGAGCCAAAATCACACTAGGGCCAAAACAGCACCGGGGCCAAAATCTCACCAGAGTCAAAACCGCACCATAGCCAAACTTCACCTGACCTAAACCTCCCCTGACCCAAGCTGATCAAGCAAACCTCCTGAGCCAAACGTCCTGAGACAAACCACACCCAAAATCGCATCCGTGCCAAATCGCCTGATTCAAAATGCCTAAGCGAAACCGCATTGAGACCAAACCGTACATGAGACAAACCGCACTTGAAAACCGCACAACCCAAACCACACATCCCAAACCGCCTTGCCTCAGCCCAATCCGTCCACCCAAACCTCCATGGGAGCGGACGTTCCTAAGCGAGGAGCGGACGCTCCGAAAAACGAAACATTCCAGGCAAATGGGAGCGGACGCTCCCCCCCCCCCCATTTGGAGCGGACGCTCCCCAAATGCAGAAATTCCAGCGTTGAAAAATATCCTTTTGCACGACCGAGTTCCATAGCATGCACGGGCGTGCCCGGCCCATACACGTGGCCGTGCCGGATTTCAGCATGGCCATCTGTAGCAAAATTCCTTAAAACAGCCACAAAAGTACATAAAAAATGCCCCATGTCAAAGACGATCCACATAAATGCCTAAATCATCAAACCTTAAGGCATTTATCACCTCCCCAGGCAACTCAATAGCCGTATTATACCTCATATGTTGACGATGAACATGAGCAATTGGTGCGATCCTGTCCGCCACACCATTTGCCTCCCTCCCCTCACTTTAGATCCTTTGTTTAAGGAAAATGTGTTGCATTTACTTTACTAAAATACCAAGGAAAAAAATTAGTATAAACATTGAGTAAATATTACTTATATCATGTTGTATGTAAGGAAGTATTACAAATTTTGTAATTATTTATTTCTACTTTTTTGGATAGTACTATATAATATGTGTTACATTTAACTTTTGTTTCTCTATTTTTATTGATTCATCGTACGCATAGTGGGATTGTATCGTTCTGAGATTTTCAAAAAACACGAGGTTGCAGTATCTAGATTCAAGTGAGGATCCGATAACGGTATAGGAATTTGCTAATTGGATTGCAAATATTGGGGATGAGAAGATTAATGAACCTAATGATGGGGTTGCGAACGTTGATATACCAAATGATTTTTTAGTGAAAGAATTTAGTGACCGATTAAAAGATATGGTTGAAAACATTTATGGTGATTGCTTGAGTAGCCGTACTGATTTGTCCTAATTTGAGGAGAGAACAATTTTAGTCTCACTTCGGATGTTGTTAACGCCGTTAATAATATATGGTATCCATAAATGAATTTTTTGGGGAAAACTTATTTATATGCAAATATAATGTTGGATTTTTTTCTTAAGGATGCAAATGGGTTAAGGAATACTCCCTCCGTCCCATTAATAAATTCACCTTTTGCCATTTTGGGTATCCCATTTAAAGCTTCACCTTTTCTTTTTTGGCAAAGAATCTTTACTATTTCCTCAACCCATTCTCTCTCCTATTTCACTATTACACTCACAACACTTTTCAAATTTACTATTTCCTCCACTCATTCTCTCTCCTATGTTACTATTACACTCACAACATTTTCTTCACCCTTAATTTGCGTGCCGAGACCAAAATGGTGAACTAAATATTGGGACGGAGGGAGTATAATAGAAATAAACAAGAATATGTATCTCTAAATTATCTTTTCTTCTTTTTTTTTCTGGAAGCAGAATTATCTTAATGACCAGGATCTTCAAATTAAAAGTAGGTAAGGTTATAAATTATGTGAAATTGTGATCTCTTTAGAATTACATTTAAATATTTCTTCTATTGATCTTATCTTGAAGAGACATTATTTTGTCCAGAGATTTGGTGCGACTGCCCCCTCAAGGGTGTGCGATCGCCCCCTAGGCGGTTTGGGCATGTTGGGCATGGATGGTCTGGGATTGTCATATTGGGGCGGTTTGGATCAGATGCGGTTTCGGCAGGTGCGGTTTGGCTCAGGTGCGGTTTGCCTCTAGTGCGGTTTTGGCCCTGGTGCGGTTTAGACTCTGGTGCGATTTATGGCTCTGGTGCAGTTTTGGCATTGATGCGGTTTTGGCTTTGATGCGATTTCTGGTGCGATTTGGTGGATCAGGCGGTTTTGGATCGGGTTGGATTTCTATTTTTTTTTCTTTGATTTTACTTAGCTTGTTCTGATAAGCAAGTAAGGTTGATAGTTAGGTGTTTTTTTGGCTTTAGAGTTGGGCAAACTTTTATTCCCGTTCATTGATGTAATTCTTATTTACATCTCTAATTCCTTTTGTATTTGTTTCGATTTCGATCAGTTATTCGTTACTAACTATCGGTGCATCGCACGGGTGTTACACTAGTTATATATAAATCAACGTTTCTTATAAAGACAAGACTACGCTACGAGAGCTCAACATACGCACATGTTTTAATTTTTGCCCAAATACCAGTCTGATCATATACTTACGTATAATACTATCTCATCTCTTATATTTGAAGTATACGAGTAATTTATTTCACATTATCACTAAAAAATATATATAAAAAAAAGTTTCATATTTTATTAATCAGTACGCTCAGATACTTAGTGTTAGAACAGAGTACATATATAAGATAGAAAACAAGCAACAATCACACAACACAAAAATATATGTGGTTCACCAACTTGTCTGCATACACGGGCAGATGGAGATAATATTATTATCTTCTGTAAATTAAACGATTATAATCTCTAATCTAATTCACGAATTCTTAGCAAAAAATTGATGTCTTTACAAACCTTATATCTAAAGAAAAAGATTAGCAAAATCAGCTACAAACATGTTTTATGGTAGGCTTATTTATATGCTTTAATGCTAACCTTGCAAGGTTTTACACCCTGAGCCAAATTCTGTCGCTGATATGCCTTTTCTGGACTGGGGGCGCGATCGCCCCATAGTAGGGCGTGATCGCCCCATCTCCCAAATTAGTACCCGTGTGATCGCCCCAATTAGGGTGTGATCGCTCCCTTTCGACAGAAACTTAGCTCAGTCGCGCGCTTGACTCCGCGCGGTCGCTTCCTGTCCAGTAACTTGGCGCGGTCGCGCGCTCTGTTCCGCGCGGTCGCTCCCCATGGCTGTGTCAGTAATTTCGAATTTGCTTGTTCAATTTCCTAATTTAGGCGTCCCCAACTTAGATGGCACCAAATCCAACAAATCTCCACCTTGACATCTTAACCTTTAAATCATAAACATAACTCCCCCTCTGCCTCAGATGTTATCTAATAGCTACAAACATTCGGCAAGTTCAAGCAATGTTGGAACTTTCTAATCGGAACGGACTTCGTGAACATGTCAGCAGCACTGTCCACAGTACCCACTTTCTTCACCTTGATCTGCTTCTCACTCCTCAGAAAATGATACCTCACATATATTTGCTTGGTCCTCTCATGATTAACTTAATCATTGGCCAAACAAATTGCACTCAAACTGTCACAAAATATTGTAGCATGATCATGACGTATCTCAAGGTCGCTAATCAAACCATTTAGCCATATCCCCTCTTTAGCATCTTTTGTCAATGCCATGTACTTCGCCTCCGTAGTAGTCAATGTCACCGTAGATTGTAGAGTATCATTCCAACTGACAACTGACCCACCAAGAGTGAACACATACCGGGTCATATATCTCCTCGTGTCAATATCCCCATAGTAGTCCGAATCACAATAATCCTCAACTACACATTCTGTACCACCTACATAAATAAATCCAACATCTGATGTACCCCTAAGATACGTGAAGATCATTTTCACTGCTTGCCAATATTCCTTACCAGGATTCCCCATTAATCTACTAACAACACTAACAACATGCCAAACCTTTTTAAAACTTTCTTGATGTAACCTTTCTGGGATAAGAATAATTCTGTTGACTTCTATCCCTATAGATCTCTATATCCAGAATTTTCTTTGTCACACCCAAATCCTTTATCTCGAACTTTGCAGACAGTAAACCCTTCAACTTCTAAATATTCAATTTCTTGACAGTCGCTATCAACTTATCGTCAACATAAAGAATCAGATAGATGATCGAACCATCCACTAATTTATTGTGATACACACAACAGTCATACGTGCTACTCGTGTAGCCAATCTCTGTCATATAGCTGTCAAACCACTTGTAGTGGCCTACGCGATTGCTTGAGCCCATACAAGGACTTCTTCAACTTACACACATAGTATTCTTTTCCCGGAACCTGAAACCCATCTGGTTGTATCATATAAATTTCCTCTTCCAACTCTCCATGTAGAAAAGATGTTTTCACATCTAGCTGCTCGAGCTCCAAATCCTGAAGTGCCATCATTGCTAATAGCACTCTGATAGAAGTGTGTCTAACCACCGGTGAGAAGATCTAATTGTAGTCAATGCCCTCTCGTTGTGTGAAACCCCTTTCAACTACATGAGGTTTATACTTGACCCACTCTAATGGTGACATACCTTTTTTCTTCTTGAAGACCCACGTGCAAGTCACAATCTTTTTGCCCTCTGGCCTCTTGGTTAGCTCCCATGTCGACTTCTTGTGAGGTGACTCTATCTCATCCCCCATAGTTGCATGCCACTAAGCGGATTCTAAACATGTAACTGCTTTCTTGAAAGTAGATGGCTCCGAAGCATCGGGCTCCACTTACTCGGCAACCTGAAGTGCATAAGACACCATGTCTTCAAAACCATACCTCACTGGAGGCTTCCCGAAATTAGCCTGTCTAAAGCTCTATTGAGCTAACCCATTTTCCTCGAAAACTTGCGATGAACTTTCTGGTGCTTCTATTTCTGACGGTAGATCCTGATAAACATCTGACTGTGTACTCTCAACTCTGAAGTATCTTGTAGCTCCACTTGTTTATCAATACTACTAACACATGATATAACCACATATCTCATAATAGGGATAAGCACAGAGTTTTCATCAAAAACAACATTACTTCTTATTACTACCCTACCCTCTGATGAAGACCAAATTCGTATCCCTTGACACCATCCCCATAACCCATGAAGACTCATTTTCTAGCCCTCGGCTCCAACTTCCCATCATCCACATGATAATAAGTAGTACAACCAAAAGCCGTTAAATTTGAGTAATCAACAGGTTTACCTAACCATACCTCATTTGAAATTTTGAGACTGATACATGTATGTGGTCCGCGATTTATCAAGTAACATGTTGTACTAACCGATTCTGCCTAGAATCGCTTAGACAACCCTGCATTGTAGAGCATGTACCTTGCCCTAGCCAACAATGTCTGATTCGTGCGCTCTGCTACACCATTTTGCTGTGTTGTACCCCTGATAGTAAGATGTCTAGAAATACCCATTTAATTACAGAGCTCATCGAACTCAGAACTACAGAACTCCAACCCATTATCTGTTCGGAGTCGCTTGATCTTCTTCCCTGTTTGATTTTCCACTAATGTATTCCACTGTCTGAAATTGGTGAGAGCCTCACTCTTATGCTTCATAATAATTACCCAAGTCTTCCTTGAGTAGTCATCAATCATGGACAAGAAATACATGTGACCCCTCAATGATTCCTGACGTGAAGGTCCCCAAAATCTGAGTTAATGTAATCCAGACGGCCCTTCATTCTGTGAACCCCTTTAGGAAACTTGCTTCGCTGCATCTTCCTAATTATACAATGCTCGTAGAACTTAAGATCCTTGACATTATAGCCACATAGAAGACCATGGTTAGCCAATATATGCATCCCTCTAATGCACATGTGCCCAAGCCTAATATGCCATAACTTTGTCATATCCTCCTTGACCACTTCAGATGATACAACCAATACTGACTCAGAAAGCGTTCTACCTTGGAGGAAATACAAGGAGCCTTGCTTAAGGCCTCTCAGAATTACTTCAGAACCTTTGTAGATATAAACTGCTCCACATTTACCTTAAGAACTGTACTCTTTGTTGTCGAGATGACTAACAGATATCAGGCTATTCGTCATCTGTGGAACATGCCTCACATCTTTCAAAGTGCAGAACTTACCATCATAAGTTTGTAGCATGATAGAGCCAATACCAACCACCCTGCAAGTAACAATGTTGGCCATATGAATATTACCACTATCTACCTGCTCATAGGTTGTAAACCACTCTCAACTCGGACTGATATGATAAGAAGCCCCAGAATCAAGAATCCACGCATTCGACTGTTTTGCAGATTCTTCTATTACTAGAGCATAATCCCCATCAGAGCTGCTCGTATCAACTAGAGCAGCATTAGCTTCATTGCGATTTTCAGGCTCACCTCGCTTCTTCTTAATACAATCTGTCTTTCAATTTCCCTTCCCCTTGCATTAATTAAAAGCATCATCAGGTTTCGAGCCCCCCGCCGAAGATTTCTTCTTCTTCTGCTTACTGGTAGACCGAGTGTTGCTAGCCTCTTGAATCCACTAGATCTGGCCGAAGAAAGAAGGATATGGATGAAAATGAAGGATCAAGGTAAAAAAGAATGTCGGAAAAGACGAATGGAAGAAAGCGTACAAGAGAGATATTTTTGAAGAGGAAGGCGTTTGTCATCGACTTCAATCTGGCTTGGAGATGCGGTAGATCTAATAGGTAACATTGTGGATCTGGTCGAAGATGGAGGGAATTACCGAAGGTTTGGTTTGGGAGAGAAAGTGTGTGTAAGTGTGTCGCCTGAAATGGATGCCCTGGGTCGTCGGTGGGATAGCGTCGTCGATGGGAGAGAGAGTGAGGGTTAAGACTTGAGATTGAGAGAGATAATATGTGTAAGTGAGTAAAGTGTGTGTGTGTGTGTGAATGAGAGAATGGGAGGGGAGGTCAGGGTAACGGGGTGAGACATTTTGGGTATTTAGAAATTATGTTTGACTGGGTCAAAGGGTGAGGACTTTGTTTGAAATTTAGATTTGAGTCTAAAGGTGTACGAGGGTTTTAGTTAATTATGTGGTCTTATAAGGAAAATTGATTGGGCTAAGCGGGCCATATAGAATTAATCCTTGAAATTATACACACGCTATCCCGAAATTAGGGGTGTTCACGTTTTGAATTAATCCGATTTTTGTCAAAATTTTAGAAAATCAGGATCAGACCAATACTTTACTTCGATAAAAATTTAGGACCATGACCAGACCATTACATTATAGGACCGGTTCCATCGGTCTGGTTCTAATGATCCAATTCCGATCCGATTTCGCCGGTTATACAAATTACAATATAATATAATTTTTTACAATAACAAAAACAAAAATTCAAATAAATATTATCACTAGTTACATCAACAAAAAAAAATAAACAAACTGTCACAAATATTCAATATTCAAACCAAAACAGAGACACCATTAAACGTTGATTGTTCACCTTCAAATTTAACCATAAAAATAGAATAAAAATGAAAACTAAATGTTAAAGATTGCAACATCAAGTCGACTATGTTACCTTCAAGTTTCAACTTTGCAATACGATTATTTGCTTCATAAATACAAAACAAACAAACAAACAAAAAAGAAATAGAAATCAATTGTGATAGAACAACAACAAAAATATTCACACTTTGATCCAAAAGACTTAATGTGATGCAAAACAACCCTAAATTACAGAAAGTGTGCTGATTCAGCTAGTTCACTAAAGCACCTTATAAGCAACAATGATCTTAACATAGCAAATCTGAAAATCATATTAGATTGTACATGACATGAAACTGCAAAAGCTGAAAAGTAACATGACATTGGCTTAAATAGAACAATCGACCGTAAACTTTTTTTTAAAAAAAATAAGGGAGATACTGATATAGAGTTAAGGATTTTATAAATAATATATATATATATATTATAATCGGTCCAGTTACGGTCTAGTAGCGTGTATATTTTTTTTCAAAATTAAAACCAGACCAAATAATCGGTTTCATAAAAATTTGGAATCAGTACCAGACCAATATTATTGATTCGGTTTGGTTTTTACTAGTATGATCCGATTCTATTGGTACGGTCCGGTTTCACGAATTTTTTTTTTGTACAGCCCTACCCGAAACTACATTTCTAAAATAAAAAAAGTTATACTCCTTGGGTCCCAAAAAAAATTGTCTCACTTGATTTTTATGGTCACTCAATAAAATTTTGACCATAATTTTATAGAAATCTTATTATCTTTATACAAATTTAAAAATTGTTATTAATTGACAATTAAAAATACTATCAATTATAATTTTTTTAAATGCATAGGTGTACAAGATTAAGGTAAAAATTCGATTGATTTGATTTGATCATGCAAATCAAAGTGGGGCTAACATTGGAGGACATAGGGAGTAATGCTTTTTTGTTCAATGAGTCACTTTTACACTTACAACAACTTAGCATTTACTATGTCTACCCCCATTTTCTCTTTTATAACAACTTATCATTTACTATGTCTACCCCCATTTTCTCTTTTATGCCCATTTTTTTTACTTACAACACTCACTCCATTGAAGCAATTTTCAAAATAAAAAATGAACGAACGTTAATAATAGTTAACGCTTTTAACCACTTAAAGGCATGGATTTCAAATGTTGGATTGACAACTGTGAATCCGAGAGATTTCTTATAGACTCGGAAGCATCTCGAAATATTCTGTATTACTCTACTCTCATAAGATGAATCTGAAGTATAGCATGTTGAAGTCATACTCTGGAAGATTAGAAGGGTTCACCAACCACAAAGTCAGCGCCATAGGAATAATTGACTTATTGCTGAAAGTGGGTGATCATTCATTCCGAGCAGAGGCCACAGTAACATTCCTGGTCATAGATCTGGCAAGTGACTACCATGCCATCATTGGCATTTCAAGTCAAAGCAAACTTGGGTTAGTCGCCTCCCTACCTCACCAACGAGTTAAATTTTCTACTCGTGCTGGAATCGGATCCGTGAGGGCGACCCCCAAGGACTTCTTGTAACATGTGATAAAAAGCAGAAAGATATCCAGAAAGTTGAAGGTAGACACACCATAGGAAAATCTGAAAATCTCTAAGTCTGTAAAGACTACCAACACCAGTGCTAGGCTAAATCTTATTTTTGAAGCAGAGGATGACAACAATGACAGTTCTGTACGTCCCATATATAGCCCCTAATTTCGTCAGCGGCCAGAACTCGGGGGCTAATCCTGACTTGAGACAAGGAGAGCTGCAGGATGCAGACAAACTAGTTGAAATTGAGATACTTGATATTCATAAGGATGACAACAATGACACAGTTCTGTCTGTCCCAGATATAGCCCCTCATCTAGTCAGCGGCCAGAACTAGGGGGCCGACCCTGACTTGAGACAAGGAGAGCTGCAGGACGTAGATGAACCAATTGAGTTGGCTATCCCTACAACAAAAAAAATCGAATTATGATGAACAAAACAACAAGGTCAATAAGTTGCAAGACCTATACCTAGTAAATGAGAAAATACTAGATGCTCAGAGGGGATGCAACCTACAAGATGAA
This sequence comes from Adenophora triphylla var. japonica, assembly GCA_022495995.1. NCBI lineage: Eukaryota > Viridiplantae > Streptophyta > Magnoliopsida > Asterales > Campanulaceae > Adenophora > Adenophora triphylla. Next base: position 517,281 of record JAFEMH010001143.1, on the reverse strand, counting down.
GGCTTCAGATGGGCAAAAATTGAAACATCTGTGGCATTCTGATCACCTACGGAAGCATTATCACTAGTTTTTAGTCTGTTTTTTATGAAATAAATTAGTTTTTGTTAGTATTTTACCTTTCAAATAAGATAGGATTGCAGTTTGATTTAATCAGTTTTCAGTTAATTAAATTCAGTTTTCTTCAAGGCAAATGACTAGCAAGATAAACACTGAAAGACGAGGAGACCCTCCTCGGCATCAAAGGGATAAATTCCCACAAAAATTGCTTAATACCTATGACCGAACGACCCTACTCGGCAAAGAGAGGTAAATCGTTCAAAATTGCTTAATACCTATTACCGAACGACCCTCCTCGACATATAGAGGTAAATCATTCAAAATTGCCTAAGACATATGACCGAACGACCCTCCTTTGGCATAGATAGGTAAAACATCAAAAATCGCCCAAGACTTATGACCGAAAGACCCTACTCGGCGTAGAGAGGTGACATCAAAAATTATCTAAGACCTATGCCGAACGACCTTCCTCGGGATAGAGAGATAAAACTCAAAAAATTATCCAATACCTATGCCGAACGACCTTCCTCGGCATAAAGAGATAAAATCAAAGAATAACATGTGTCATGCCGAGGAACCTCCCTAGTCCTAATGACTGAACTTGCAAATTCGACAAAGGTTTAGACCGAACTAGCTTTCTCGATTTAACAACTTAATTCAAATAACGAGAAGACCTTCCTATGCTTATCAAAAAATTGGGTACTTGTACAAATATTCAATAACAAACATTCAAACGTACATTCATTCAAGTCATGAGCAGTTCATATCAAAGCGGTAAAATGAAGACGACAAAAAATAGAGAAAAGGCATTATATTGATTTAAAGATGAAGTACAATAAGCCTATTCAAAAAATTACAAAGAATCAAAATGAAACAAAGAGGCCTTCAAGATTGGTCACCACCCGTGAAGAGAACGTCCTGATCCATAGCAGCATCGGGGATAATGACTTGTTCAGTATGAGCTTCCTCGGCCTGCTCTTCATCGACCTCCCCTTTCTCGTCACAAGCCTCCTCTTCTTGAATATTCTCAATCAGCACATTAATATTCTGAGGATCGATGGGAGGAGTAACCCATGCAGGACGCCCTTCACGAGCATCCAGGGCCGCAATCACCTTCAAGGCATTTTCGAAGTAAGGGACGAGGGCATGGCCGGACCTGGCTGCTTCATCGTAAGAATCTTGACAACTCAGCCGAGCTAGCATCCCCAGGTCGGCGTTCAACGAAGGATCAACCTTAGCCCATCTAGTTAGATGAAGGTAGCCGTCAGAATACATCGTGTCTGTTTTCTCAGCCAGGGCTTGCCTGAAAGACAGGCTAACCGTATATCGACCAACCGCTTCAGCTTCCTTTGAAGGAATGCTTGATTCCAACTGCTGGTACTTGGTTAAAGTCTCCTTGGCTTGCCTCTTCGCTTCGGCCCTTTGCTTTTCCAGCTCCTCTTTGTCGGCTTTGGATTCCTCCTCGGCCTTCTCCTGCGCCTCCTTAGCCGCCCTTCCATCCTTCTCGGCCTATGCTCGTCGACCTCGGCCCTCAATGACTTGAGAAATTCCACCGCCTTGGCCAGGTCGGCCTTATTCTTTTCAATCTAGCGCTCAAGTTTCTGCTCCAGATCGTCGGCGACTTTGCTCTTGACGGCCTCATAGGTAGTCATCGTGGCAAGATATAATGAAGAAAACATAAATTATTAGCAAAAAATTACAAGTATTACAAATATATGAGAAGGAAAAGGAAAAGTGACGAGAAGGTTTACCTCGCTGAGTATAAGGCCTTTTCTGTTGGCTAAATGCTCCCTACTCGACTTGGCCTCTATTAAGTGGTCAAGTAGGTCCTCGTCCATTGCACGATAGACCACAGGCCGACCTAGCATGAGCTTGGGGACCTTCCTGGCCAACACATCCAAACCCTTGATCGTTGGGTAGATGGCTAATTCTTTGGCAACCTGCTCGGCTTCAGCATACGTTTTGACGTGCCGAGCAGTGATCTACGCGGAAGAAGATTCAGCAGTTCTTTTGGAGGGAGGTTCCTCCAGCACGGTCTCCACCCTTTGCCGTTTTTGGGCAGGGTTTCTTTCACCGGCATCATCCTCCACGGTCTCAGTTAGACCGGCTTGTCTCAACGCCTCCTCGACATCACAAGTTAGGGTTTGGGAACTCTGTCCCTCTTCAGTCTCGGCCTCTTGCCCATCGTTTCCTTCCTCGGTGCAGGCAGCAGCAACCCCCACCGGCTTCAAGGGCAACGCCCCATCATCCTTGGTGGATAATATAGCTTGACTGTGAACAACGTCATCCCGTCTCTTGGTTTGAGCCGAGGAACGAGACGTCCTCCTCCTCAACTTCATCAATGCCTGGGGGTCAAGTAGTTCCTCCGATATCTTCCTTTCTTGCTCGGCTGTAAGATCTACAAGAACGAGAAAGAACAGTTAGTAAAATTATGAGGAAGAACAAAAGCAAAATAAAAATTATACAAGTACGAAAGACGGGGAAGGAAAGTATTTACAGCCGACGACGCCATCCTCGGCAAGACATTTGTCTTTATATAACTTGCAGACATCACATTCATCATGGAATACCAGACCGGGATACACCCTCCAGTCCGAAAATCTGTTCCCCCTCACAACTGGAACCATAGGCACTAGGCCATCCAATGAGCCTGGCATGATCCCACCCTGAACGTAATATCTCTGATCGGTCTCCAAAGTGGACCAACACAGAGTGCCTACCTCGGCGAACTCCCTTAGTCTCTCAATCAATTGGGCACTCCACTCAGGTCTCCATACATGCTCGGGCACACGTGGGTACTCCGAGGGAGAGGGAAACTCCCAGCCTTATCGGCTCTCCACCCTAACGACGTGGTTATTCCACCCAGATACCTTCCTTGACATGGGGTAGATAAGTTTTGATTGGTTTGGGTCGCTCCTTATCACCACAAGCCTTGTATCCTCCTTGTAACTCATGATATAGAAATGATGAAACGCAGACTGACAAGGCTTAAAGCCTAAGCTATGACAAAGGACAATAAATCTGGTGAGGAACCTCACGGCGTTGGCACCTAAGATAGCCGTGACGGCTTGCATATCCTCAAGAAATTTGTTTATGAAGGGGTCCAAGTGAAGACGGAGGCTCAATTGAAACTGTTTATAATGGAAATGGGCGTGATTCAGACTGTAGTAAAAGTCAACTACGGCTTTCTCGGTTTTGAGTGGAACACTGGGGAAGTAACTAAGTCGATACTCTCCCCTCGATACCCCATACCTAGAATGGAGTTCCTCTATCATGGGTTCCCCTGCTCTTATGGGTTTGGGCCTAGCGGTATAAGTACTCGGCCTGATCTACCTCGGCCTGATCCACCTCGGCCTCTACCTTGGCCTCCAGATTGGGCTCACTCGATGAACGCATCTACAATCCTCCTCGAAGTCGAGGGATCGGTAGGACGAGCAGCACCACTTCCTCTTCTCGTCATGGCTGCACAAACAAAATAATTAAGGGTCATTACTTGGCCAAGGCAAATGTAAGACGAGGAAGAGGAAGAATATCCCTCCTTCTCCTATAAATTAAAATCGAGGAGGGACCCTTACCCAACAATGTAGGATGCTTCAAATGGTTGGACTTCAAGTAATTCAAATTGATGTGGTTGATTATCTCAGACCAACCTTGGAATAGCACAACATTGGGAGACTCAACATCAAGTCGGTCTATCCTAAACCGACTAGGATAACCGACGTCGGTTCTAGGAGATTGGTACCTCGTCAAAATCTCCCATATCTCGTTCAAACTCAACATCATCCATGGCCCGTCTGTCCTTTGATAAATTCTAAGATTTTGGGTATGGTAATAGTAGATGGCATTGGAGTTACTTCTCCACGTCCTCGCTATCTCTAGGGACGAGGAAGACACAATATTGTTTAAGAATAAAGCTTCAAACAAGTAAAATAATGGCGGATTCTAGAAGAACCCACCAAGAACAGTACCAAAACCTAGAAATTCGAAACAAATATGCAGAAAATAGAGGGAAAGGAAGAAATTATACCTTTAAATCGAAGATTGATGAAGAAAATGTGTAAGAAATCAAGCACAAAGGAACAGATTTTACCAAGAAATCAAGAGCATGCTGGCGATTTTAAAGTTATAATTTCTCTCTCAAATACAAAGGGTGATAAAAGAGTAGAAACGAAGTGGGTTTTTGTTTTTATACCCAAATCTGAAACGGGTATGGGTCAAATTACGAGTAAAGATGCGCCGTCCCTTCCGTGTAATAAATGCTCTAGAGAGTTCCAAGACAGATGTTAGACTTCGTACGACGCGCCAATCATTGTACGAATTAACCGGCGAAAAATGAAGCGCCTCATGACACGTAAGATTCAGTTCGTATTCGTTTAAGACGAGGTAGAGCAACACTTCCTACTCGAAATAATCGAGCTAGGAAGTCGGGGGCAACTGAACGGTATAAATCGAGGTACGAACGTGGATCATGGCCGGATAAGACCCAATGGATTGGGCCCAAAATATACTTCATACAAGTCGCAATTATGACAAAGGGAGTGGGTCTTTCCTACCTTTGCTCGTCATGATTACTCGTCATTCCCTCTATTTCAACCTAGAAATAGTAGAGCGAATAATGACTAATACACAACAATTATATATGTTGGCGAGGCACAACTCTTATATGCCGAGCAGGGCATATCCAGCCAGGCCGACCTAAACCTCATTTGAATACGAGAAGCTCCCTCCTCGACCATCAGCAAAGCAAGGAAATGGGCTTCCCCATCCTTACCATTCTCTTCCTCGACAACAAATCAGGCCGACCAAGCATCGTACGCCGAGGAGATCTCCTACAAGGCACACGTGCAGAATATGTTGTCTAATCCTACTCAAACAAGGAATGTGAGCATGTATAATCCTCCTAGGATTATAACCTTATCTCACACGCATTCCTATCCAACATGGACTATACAATGTTATACCTATAAATATAAGCCATAATTCTCATTATTTTGGTAACGTATCTTTTGACTATAAACTATTGTCAATTGATTTCTCTTTCTAAACACAAATATTTACTCTTACGCCGGAGGGATTTCGTCGGTCAAGCCCCGACTTATACGTATTTATTTTTATTTTTCAGACTATTTAATTATACAGAATATAAAATTACAATAAATTTGAGCTGATAAGAACGTTTTTGATATCATCAGATCAGATCAGAAAAAGTATACTCCCTCCGTCCCGGTAGAAGCGTCACCCTTTTAGGGGTGGCGCGCAAATTAAGGAAAAGTGTGGGAAGAAAAAATGTTGTGAGTGTAATTTAAAAATAGGAGAGAGAATTAGTGGAGGAAATAGTGAATTTTAAAAGTGTTGTGAGTGTAGAGGAGAGAGAATTAGTGGAGGAAATAGTGGATGGGATAATAAAATATTAATAAAAGTTTCCTTTTTAGGAAAGGGTGACGCTATAAACGGGACGCCATTTTGGGTAAAAAGTGACGCTTCGGCCGGGACGGAGGGAGTATACTATATTCATTGGAACATGTTATAAACATGCTGAAAGGTTGTATCTGATGTTCTGACAAACCAAATCATTTGGAAAGACATGTTATCCATATTCCCATTTTGTGTCCCCAATGAAAAATATTTTGTACTTGAAATAATAATAATCGGGGCATTCTTGAGTTTTACTACAGAAGTCAAACCTTGCTACTTCTGCAATATTCTAGCAAGTGGGTAATACTTACTCCCTCTGTACTTAAATTTGATTTTCCCACTTTTTAAACTGTTATTAGTAAATTTTATATTTTTCTTACATGAACGTTTATCATTTGATAAAAATTATTGTGGGTTCATGTTACACTTCATGTAAATATTGAAATGATATATCTAAATGTCCAATTTGAGATTGGATTAGAAAGATATGATATCTCAAAGTTGGTGGGTTTAAAGTGTAAATTTTAAAATTTAACACCACTATTGATATTCCATGATTCCTAGATTTAAATTAATGAGGGATTAATAGAGATCATTACCTTGGGATTAGAGTTTACAAAGTGTGAAATTAAACCCCATGAATACAAGGTAATGACTCCCATATTAATATAATGATTAATTGAAATTTATCAAATGTTTATTGAAGCTATAACTAGAAAAACCCACAACAAATGAAAATAACCTTTTCCATCAATTTTCTTTCTTTCATTTACAATTTGTTCATTTTCTTTCTTTGGCCTACAAGAAAATTGTTCATGGTGATTTTGTCCAATCATAGTGAGATTCGCTAGAGATTATAGTGTGCAAAAATAGTCCAGTTCGTCCGTTTTATCATAGGAGGCGAACGTCCAAAACAACATCAAGAACAACTATGTGAGGAAGCGAATTTGCCCTAAGTAGAGTGTGTAACACACGACTCGGGAAACATCAAGACAATCAACATAGGTTATTTCTTCTTATTTAAAGTTACGTTGTAAATTGTATTTCAATATTGTAATTCTTTTCTTTTTTGTGTTTTTGTAAGATTTTGTCTTAACATAACATATAACATAAAGTTCCTTTGTAAAAAAGGTAAAAAAGTGAAAAGATCATTTAGGACAGAGGGAGTATTGTGTTAAGACTTCTTCACGCGTATTAGAACTGCAATCATGCAGTCTTAAACTATACAAAATTACACTTAACAAGAGTTGAGCTTGAGACCTATTTCTTAATAAATGAGGATCTTAACCATTTAACAATCAACATTTATTATTCAAAATAGATGCACTTTTAACAAATATAGTATATATCTGGGGGTTAAAATATTTTTTTTTCACCGAATATTGATAAGTGGGTGCACTTGCATCCACATGGTAAGCCTTGCGTCCGCACCTAAGAACAATAGAATTATCTAGGTAATTAAATGTTTATACAAGAAATATTTCACAATCATAAATAAAGGTATACTTGGCATACAAGAGCAAGGATTTCTTGATAATAGTAAAAGTTCGGAACAAAAAGTTACACTTAAAACAACATGTACTTTGAAACGGAGGAAGTACCACATTTTCCGGGAACAGACTAGGGCTTGATTCACCGCACGCGCACATTGTGAGTTGACAGACCCCAAGAAGCCGGGAAGGGCTGAGTTGAGTTGCCTTTCAACCTGGAAGCAAAGAGGACTATATCAGCATCTCTAATGCCACTAAACAAACATATAGTATGAGGGAGAGATTAACTTTTACTAATGGCCAATCAAAAATATATACTCCCTCCGTCCCATACCTACGTGCACACTTTCCATTTTGGGCGTCCCAAACCTACGTGCACATTTCCTAAAATGGAAAGGAATCTTTACTATTCCCTCCACTCATTCTCTCTCCTACATTATTTTAATACTCACAACACTATTATAATTTACTATTCCTTCCACTCATTCTCTCTCCTATTTTATTTTCACACTCACAACACTTTCAATATAATTCTCTCTCCTTAATTTACGTGAAATGTCAAACTAGGCACCAAGGTCCGGGACGGAGGGAGTATATAAAAGATAGACATGTTAGAAACCATTGGTGGTATAAATAAGCAGATTGTAACAGCACTTTTAAGTTACATCATACCTTCATGCATGTAACTCAGGCAGGCTAAAATTTGTTTTATGTAAAGTTTTGATAAACTCCCTCCGCCCCGGAATGATCTTCCTACTTTTTTTTTGTTGTTAATTTGAACGAACTTTAAGCAATAGTTTTAGGTTAATTTAATTTATCCTAATGAAAATCTAAAAGTTGTCATTGATAGTATTTATAATGATGTATCAATAAAAGTTTTAGATTTTCATTATGATAATTAAATTAACCTAAAATTATTATTCAAAACTCAATTCAAACTAACAACAAAAATAGTAGGAAGATCAATCCGAGACCGAGGGAGTAGCAGCTATACCTTATTTTCCTTGGGTCCGAAGATAAAACAGGTTACTCCAGAAATACTTGAATCCGGTCACCCATTGAGTCATTGAAATCTAGCAAGGGCTTCTTTCCTCCCATTTCTGAGGTTGCATCTTCCAAAAGTGCCTTGAGGTTTACCCCGCCCAAAGCTGTATACAGCGGAAAGATTCTGATATCAACAACGGGCCAGTTTCAAGTGTGACCTCAATTATAACAAATTTCTTAAACAGAACTTCATACCTGGGACAATATTTGTGACGCCGTCCAAAAATCCAGCCTGGGAAAAGGAAAGAGCTCATTATTAGTCTTAGGTGACACAAAACATAATGCTGAGAAAAATAGTAAAGCGACAAGTATAAGCTCCTACAACACTAGGGCAGAGCCATACTTTTAGAAGCACACACATTGGCGACGCCAGAATTTTTTTCCAAGGGGCCAAAATTATTTTAGACGTAAATGTTACATAATTATAAATGAATTTAACTAGAAGCGGAGTCAAATTTACAACTTTATTTTTTTCTTTAAGAAAAGGGGTCCAAACTAAAAAAAAAGGAAGGTATTACGTATAGTGCTAAAAGAATTTTTTTTTCCTAGTTTCAAAGGTAGTAAAATGTAAACTTTAAAAGACAAAGGGGGTCAAATAACCCTCTTGCCTACAAAGTAGCTTCACCACTGAGTATACCCTAATATGCTTGCCCATACCAGCTGATAGTGCGTCATAACGACCAGTGAGCAATACCAGCTCGTACCATGTAATAGAAGCTTCATTTATTTTTCAATATTCTAGGGGCATTTGGTTTTTGATAATATTGCTTCCACTTCTACCCATGCTCTTGTTTTTATCATTTTACAATGTACCCTTCATAATATAAACTAATAAAGGACATTTCCTTATATGCAAAGACATGTTTAGTATGTTTCACATTCCCACAATTATTCTCCAATGGAAATAGAGGTTGTGAGCTTGAAACTATTGAATGAACACAGAGAGTCAGTTTAGGTTAACCACCAAAAATCATTACTGCATGCATTCAACATCTTCACTAGTTTTCAACCCTGACTCTACTTGTTTTGTAGTGACATTAGCATACATGATAAGTTCATATATAAATAATACAGACACGAAAACGGAGACAGACAAACAAATTTGCTTTTGACTTGCTAATATCATATACGCCCTTTGTCCCATGATTAAAAGTTGCATTTGACTTGTCAACATTTTAAAGGAATGTGCTTTACTTGTTTGTGTATTGCTTGTACTATGACATATCTGCACTAAGACTCTTTCCTTATTTAGAAAGGCGACATTTAGTTTGGATGGACTAAAGAAAAAAGTGTGACATTTATTATGGGAAGGAGGGAGTATTTTTTAAACTGATATATGTCCAGTATAGTGTTTGCATCAATGAGAAAAAGGTGACCAATTTTTAAACCAATCAAGGAAATGGCCAATAATTGCACCAAAGTCTCTAATGCTAAGGATGGTTGAACAGGAGGATTATGACTGGTAGATAAAATGGACTTTAAACATTTTGATTTAAGACTCGGAGTTATTGGCCAGACAATAGAAGTAATGAAGTAAGAATATTGTTGTAAAGGATGAATGACATACAGGAATCCGCACGTCAAGTTTCTCAAATCCGTCTCGTCCAACAATTCTAACTCTCAAGGTTCGAGACCAGATCCCTGAAAAAGAACCCCTTGAACCATCTGCACCATTGTATATTTCTGGAGTTAACACTTCCACCACAGGATCTTCTGGACTTTGAGCTCTCTGCTCTGTGTCATCTTGAGCTCTCCGCTGGATACTTAACTCATCGCTGCTACCTAAGAAACAAACCCACTCTTTAAAGAGATAAATTGACTGAAGTCCAAGAAATAATGGGCTATTGTAGATAAAAGCAAGGCTGGAAAATAGAACTCTCACTTACATCTCTCTGTTGCAAAATAAATCTTTTTCTTAGGCAATCAAATTTCTAGTAAAAAAGACATGAAAGTATACAACAATTCTGCTGACTGAAAAGCAACTGAAATGAGAATCCTCGTTATGCGTGCAAATTGACTATAACTCGGAACTTTTTAACACACCATATATATGACGGCATCAGTTAGTGGATACTCAGAAGTTTACTAAAGACAACGGTGATATAGATATGCTAATCTTTAAATAAGCAAGAGTTCAATCAACATTAGGAAAAGGACGAAAGGAAGCACAAGATGTTTATTAAGCAAAGAAAAAAATTACAGTCCACAATGTGTAAAAAGCAAAACAAAAACAAAACAGAAAAATAAACCAAAGCAGAAGAGCGAACTTCGCACCGTTTTCCAGTCCCATACTCAAAGAATTCACGGGATCGCTTCAATACATATTCAGCAAAGAAACCCACAATGAGAATGTTCCTCGAGAATGTAATAATTATTTCTAGAGGGAACTACTTACACCGGTGCTTCTGATAACAGCTTCCTAAAAAGAGGAGCTAGAATCATAAGGCTTTTTCTCCCTTCTTAATTAGATATATAGCATGTTATGACGCATTGGGAGTGGGAATGCTCACATTTTTCGGGATAATGTGTGTCCTGTCCTTTATTGGAGGAATGAATTGTTTGTTAGTATTTTCTTTCTGTTGTTTCCACTTTTTGTCTTGATAGATGGCTTGTTCGTTGGGTTTGTATTCTTTATTCTTGATCTAATAAAGCTCATCCTTTTCTTTCTTTTTCTCTTTTTGAAGGAGCAGCTCCTCCCCCCCCACCCCCGCCCCCACCCCAATTATGTAGTACACTTAGGGGAAGGTAAGCATTTTGCTTTCCTTCCAAAGAAAAGTCTACTGCCTGGTAATTTTACATCAATGTAGGTGAAGCTGCCTCTTGCAGCTTCAATCAAGAAATTATTACTGAAATATTGTCCAATCGGCCCTTGCAACACAGTTGTCTTATAAGTAGAAACGCTACTCACCCTTTTGCCAAGGAGATTGACTGCTCCGCACGGCATATCGCTTCTCTTCTTCATAATAATCGTTGAAGCCTAATATTTCTTTAATTTCTTCAAATGATGGCATGCTTCCAGGAGGAGGTATACGGCCGCCTTTAATTGCTGTTAATGCATCCTGTTGTATGCAAAAGTTACTTAACATTTAACAAGTGGTAAAATTCACGATTTTATATATAATCATGCCTGATCATCGAAAAAAGATCAAGTGACTTGCTCCATGAAGTTTTACATTCTTTTTCTTAAAAGGGAATAATATCTGACCTGCATTGCCCGAATAGAGACCCCCATCAAGGAAAGAGGATAAGCAACAAGTTTATACCCAACATCCTCAAGTTCGAGAGGATTGAGTATTGGTGTTCTCCCACCTCCTTCAAGCATGTTGGCCTACACAGGAATCTAAGAGTTTAGTCTGTTCTTAAACTTTTAATGACTACTTCTGCTAATCCTCACAAAAGAGTTTACCATTTTCGGAACTAGTGGAGAAATCTCGCAAAAGGCTTTCATCTCTTCTTTTGAAGCAAGTGCATCTATGAAGAGAACATCGGCTCCAGCATCAGCAAAGGCCCGTGACCTCCAGAGAGATTCATCAAGTGACACTGCCTGACGAGAATCGGTTCGTGCTACAATAACAATGTCAGAACCATTTTCTTTTCGAGCATCAACAGCTGCCTTTATCCTCATAACGGCTTCATCTCTTGACACCACTTTCCTGCCTTGTGTATGACCACAGGCTTTGGGGGACACCTGGAAGTAAAAGTACAATAAACAACTAAAGTTCTATGTAAGGGTGGAAATGAGAATGGGAAGGAATGTTTTGGTGCCATTTAACCTATAGAGACAACATAACTTCTATTCGGTAGTCCAAGTAAAATCATCAAAAAATGCAATGCATGCATCAGACACATATAAGCTCCTAGACAACAAGATATTAACTTGAAGCTATCATAGGTCATGCTAATGTTAGTGCCCGCCTCTTATACATCACAGTCATTTCCAGGTGAAATTCTTTCAGTCAGTCAGTATGCGAAATAGAAAGTACTAGTAGAATGGCAGCATCTACTATGGATGCTTCAGATTGGCAGCCACAGAAGTCAAGATCTGAGACACAGGAATGCTTCCACAGACATTTAAGATTTGAAACCATACCACCAAAGTTCATTAGTTTCTTTTATTTGCTTTTTCTTGCTGAAAAAAATATTACATTATATAGAGAAGACAAAGAGGATGCATGAGACCTCCACCTTTAAGGAAAAACACGCAAAGGCCACAAAACTGAAAGAAAATGCTAGCACGAAATTAAGCACTCTGATATCTATACAACACCAAAATCAGGCCCTCACTGAAACGCTCCACTAGTAGTCAAATGGCAATCAAAACAAACCGCTATGTCCCAAAGAAGAGGCCAAGAGGGCAGGGGAACTTCTGATCTATGAAATCCTAGAGCTTCTCCAAAAATAGAGGGGCTCTGTCTATTTGATACAGAATGTTTAAGGTGGTTATGGAAGTTTGTGAAAGCCATAGTTCCATTACTTCTTTTCCTCAAACACAAGGCCACAAAACTGAAAGAAAATGCTAGCACGAAATTAAGCACTCTGATATCTATAAAAAGGGCAAACCCCGGTGCGCCAAGCGCTCCCCGCCGGCGGGGGTTGGGAGAGGAAACCATTTGCTAGAGCCTTCCCCTGACAATTGCCAAGAGGCTGTTCGCCAAGGTTTGAACCCGTGACCTTATGGTCACCGAAGGAGCAACTTAACTGTTGCGCCAAGGCTCGCCCTCCACTCTGATATCTATACAACACCAAAATCAGGCCCTCACTGAAACGCTCCACCAGTAGTCAAATGGCAATCAAAACAAACCACTATGTCCCAAAGAAGAGGCCAAGAGGGCAGGGCAACTTCTGATCTATGAAATACTAGAGCTTCTCTAAAAGTAGAGGGGCTCTGTCTATTTGATACAGAATGTTAAAGGTGGTTATGGAAGTTTGTGAAAGCCATAGTTCCATTACTTCTTTTCCTCAAACACAAGGGTTTTTGGCAAGGATAACGCACTAGATTATGGTTCAGTTCTTGACCTATTCAATGTTTCTTGGTCAAATGACTATTTCCATCTCGGTAGTAGACTATTCATGTACGACATATAGATGATAGTCCATCCAAACCTGGTAGTAAATACTTCACTTACCAAGATCTTGAATCATAGAATACTAGTCTTGTCTGATCCAACTGCTGAGATTTGCTAGTATTTTTACCCTATTTATTTTCACCTGCTAGACTGTTATCAGATGCTCAGATTCCTAACTTATCCTTGATCAGAGATTCCTAAAAAGGAGTAAATTCCTATTGGCCAATTTCATCATTATCCTGGCTAAGACATGGGTATTTGGGTATTTAGAAATTAATATGCCATAGTATAATTTGTAAATACTTGTACTTAGTCTCAACCCAAATGATAATTTTTATGTCATTTACTACGACTTGTATGAATGTCCGCTATTCATCGAGTCAGACATATTCACACTCAAAGATTGTGAGCCAAAGTTCTAAACAAGGTGAATTTACAGATTAGATTTAGTAGTATATCTACAGCACCAAAGCACTACCTTTGCCACTCCAAGTCCGGCAGAGTCAACGCTCATCTCTGTCGAGCAATATCAGCAGCAGTCACGACTTGTACAAGCAAAGACATCCTAAGAACAGGAAATCCACGCAATCGGAAGCTTATACAACAGTTATCATAGGAATCACGAAAAAGGCATGGGTTAAGAAGCTTTATGGTGCTATTTTTTGGCATGCATGCAATGCTGAAAGGGCTTGTGGTGGTTAACATAAATAGCTCAAGACATGTCTCGATAAACAACGGCTGCTTAATAGAATCAACAGTGTACAAAGGAGCCACTAGCCTTTATACAAAAGATGGCAAAGTACAAAAGGAGACTTCCACCAAGAAAGCCAAAAATGATAAAGACTTCTGTATATTATCCTCCAGTTAAAGCTGAAAGAGAGACGACCAAAATCACCCAATGATATAATCTGACTCTCTCTTATCCAGATTATCTTATGAAGCTCAAATAAGGCAAAGAACCTTCAGTCTTACAGCACAAAAAGCGAATTAGCAACAAACATTAATGTGCTTAGACATTGGCTGTGGTTCAATGAACCAACACTTGTTTAGCTCTATGAAAGTGTGCTTTAGGTATGTCATATGTGCAGGCAGAGCATTTATATCAAAAAATTCTCCTTTTGACTAGCACAAGTGATGTATGAGTATTTGGGAAAACTCTCATCCACTTACAAAATTATTGCACTGTGTGCATGTTTATTGCTAAATATTATTTAATACATATGGATTTATCACTGAAACTAAAGGCGTTTGTTTGAAAAAAAGAAGAGTAATGTTACAGGCACAATAGAAACTCGCAAAATCTTGGCCACAAACACTATTGGCCGTTATTGATTATTAATTAGTGGTGGGACCTATAAACCCTTTAGGCAATCAAGAACTAGTGTTTGCTACAAAAAAAAATGAGAGTTTCTTTTGTGACCGAAGCATTACTAAAGAAAAATATCTTTGCAACTAGTCTTCACAAGGTTTATTAAACACCCCCATTCCACACCCGTTTACACATATCCTCTTATTTTGGACCTATCAAACACCTAAACCACTCAAACCTCTTCTCAAAGTTGTAATCACCTTGAGGCTAGTATCACATGATACCAATTTTAATCACTTAAAGAGAGAGAGAGAGAGAGAGATGAATAAAATCAATGACAAATATACTACTTATAATATATAACTGTTTCATAATTAAACCTGATCTTCGAGAATTATTCCTGCAAACCCGGCTCTTATATATCCATTGATAGTTCTCTTGACATTCATGGCATTCCCATATCCATTATCTCCATCACCGATGATAGGAATAGACACAGCTTCGGTAATCTGTCGCCCCTGATCCACCATTTCTCCATAAGAAATAAATCCAGTGTCTGGCAACCCTAACCGAGCAGCTGATATTCCAAAACCTAATGATGCCACAATATACCTTCTAGAAAGTTAGTACATCAAATCATTAAAAAGAAAATAGAAGCAACTATCGCAAGTATTGAGGCATATATGGGAACTACAAATATTTGATCTGCACTTTTAACCCTAAACTGAAGAAATCAGTTTAACAGGACAAGAAAATTACTATAATGAACATTAAAAAATGAAACATAGGAACTTAACTATCTAAATATATTCCCTTTTATATTGCAAAGTTCATTAAAGTTTAATACAACTAAAACTGAATAAATATAAGATAACAGTTAATCTACATTTAAAAACTGCTTTTCATGGAGCACACACTCACCAGAGAGATTTTAGAAAGAAACCCAAACATCAAGAACTCAAAATAGCGGTCAGCCCATGTAGGCATCAAACTTTTGCACCTCCTCATGTAACTACATTTTTCAGCAATCATGATTTCACAACCACTAGCAATATAAAGCATAAGCCAGATTTTTATTCATATTTTCCAGATGAATTACTCACTCTTTCCCTAAAAGAGTCTCCATAAGATTATGCATCACAGTAATCTCGACCCCCTTTCCAAATAAAATTTGGCTTTGTCACTGAGGGTACTTATCTATTTGAAACTAAAATTGCTTAAAAGTCATTTTTTTCCAAAATGTCCCCTAAAGTCGAAGAAAAAAGGACACAAATCTAGGAACACATGGAGTACAAAGAAACCCAGAGTCCACAGTCCTTAGGGTCTGCTCTCGAGTCCAAAAATGGAGGGGAAGGGAAGGAAAAGGGAGGAAATGTACAATGATTTCCTCCCTAATGGTGCTCCCGAGTTTTTTTAGAGAAGAGAATGGGGAGGAAAGGTAAGGAAATAATGGTCTCATTTCCCTCCTACTCAATCCTCTCAAATGTGAGAGGAAAGAAATTTTGTTAATGAAATTTGTTTGATCTTCCTATTTTACCCCTCAAATATAATCTCTCATTTTATTTCATTAAGGGCACAAATGTAATTTTATATTTTTTCCTTCCATTCCCCTGCCAACTCGGGAGCACCTAGGAAATAAATTAATTTCCTTCCCTCCCCTCCCCTCCCCTCCCCTCCCTTTCCTTTCCTTTCCTTTCCTTTCCTTTCCTTTCCGTTAAAAACTCGGGAGCACACCTAATCAACATTGTAAGAAAACAACTAAAATTACAATAACAGGGTAAACCTAATCTCTCATTTGGTTGCGGTCGTTCCATTCTAAGACAAAAATTATCCCCTAAAATAGTTTCAATAAGAAAATAGAAATTGAAGGAGATACCAGAAGTAAAGCAGAACTGAAACCCAGCTCTCTCGACAAGCTTAGCACTGAGAGCATCGAAACAAGCAGGGCCCTGATGAATACCGGGAGAATCAATAATTGATCGAAGAATATTCGCCGGCTGAGACTTTCCGGTGGTGGTGGGAGGTGAATTTCTATCACTGTAGCAGGCGACGATGGTGCGGTTGCGATACGAAAACCGCCTTGGCCTTGCATTGGTATTGGTGGTGTAAGACTGGAACTTGCGGATTGAGGTGGTGGGAAGTGGAAGAAAGGTTGGCCGGAGTTTGTAATTTGACGGCGGACTAAGGTGGTGGTGTTGGTGGTGATGGAGGTTTAGACAGTCTTTGGTTTTGACGGATGAATTCATTTTACTTGTGTATTTGGCTGCGTTTGTGTCTGTCTAAGTTTTGAATATTATGAACAAAGATTGATTTGGATAATACAAGTTACAAAAAAAATGTTAAAAAAATTAACTTACAAAATTAATTAAGTGTTATAATTTTGTTGATAATTTTAATTAAAGTGTGACGGGGTTACAGTCGATAAACAACTAATAAAATTTCGTTATCTCGTTTTGTATCAATTTTTGTTTATAAATTTATTTTGTTTCATAAGATTTATTACCTCCACCCTAAATATGAACGATCAAAATTTTATCAAATTCGTTCTTGATTGATTAAGTGGAAAAAAAAATTATCATCCATTTTGAAACATAAATAAATAGTATGATATTAGAAATGTAAAATATAATATTAAAAAAATATATTTTATGAAGAAAATAGAGATTTAATTAAACAAGGTTAACAATCAATTGAATAATATTAATTTATTTTAACCAACTTTGTTATAAATCTTATACATTGAAGTTATTATTATAATTATTAATATTTAAAAATTACCTAATATAATTATATGTTTCATCGTTGACTCAAAGCACGTGGAAAATAATGTTCACCAGTTCTATGCTTCACAAAATAATTATTGTTTGAATTTTATTTATTTTTACGATGTTCTAAGCCTAAGCCAGGAGAGGTGAGTAGATGATTTTAGGAGGAGATGGTTTTAAACTTAATAAATGAGATATAAAAATTGACCATATCTTTCCAAATACTCCCTTCGTCCCTAAATGTTTATCAATTTGACTTTTTTTTGTTGAACTTTGACCACAAATTTACGAGAGATTAATCATGTTCATGAAATTTTAAAAGTTGTTGTTGATAATATTATTAACAGTGAATCAATAGAAATTTTTAGAATTTCATGAACATAATTAAATTGTCATATATTTGTGGTCAAAGTTCAACTAAAAAGTCAAATGAGACAAACATTTAGGGACGGGGGGAGTACTTAAACTTTAAACATGTAAATAATTTTTTTTTTGATACCCAGGTTTCCAGCTTCGCCGGACAAATCCTGGACCACCAGCTACCGGCCCCTCAGTGACTGGCGGAGGTAAATCGCAAGATATGCCCGAGGTGATCGGGGTGGCAAAGACTCTATACTCCCGGGCCTGGCAGGAGCCCTCCTACATGGCATTTACATCACTCTTACATCACCAAATAAATGGCTGCTCCAGCTGCTCCTGCCAAGATTCGAACTCCCCACGTTGAGGTTGCAAGCCCAGCAATGCTGCTTCCTTTACCGCTCGGATGTGCATAAGGTAGATAAGGGGTTGTAGAAATATTTAAGGCCAAATTGCAATTCGGCGACCTGGATTTTACTTGCAACATTTTATCTAAATTTCGAAACGTGTCAATCTGATTACTAAGTTTGTCATTTTGTTGCAACTAGGTGTAAAAACTAACAAAACATTAAATTTTTGAGGGCACATGACTTTTAAAGAGGAATTCTGGGCATTTCATGAGAAATTGTGTAAAACTGAGCAAAAGACAAGTTATTGAATTGCAATTTGTTCATAATTTTTCTTTTGATTATATATTTTTAATTAATTAATTTTATATTAACCTTTTAATAAGATTCATTGAAGATGGGTCCCCTACCCGACATTGCCTCTTTCTCTGGCTGCTAAGTCGCCGTCAGACAAAAGATGGGTCCTTTGCATCAAGATTTACGGAGGCAATTTCATGGGTGTGTCGTGATTTTCATCGAATGCTCGTCGGTAGTACCAAATTGTTAGATCCGAATTCGGTGGGGTTTACGATTTGATTTTGATGTTTTTGATTCTGATGTTAGATTTTAGGGAGATGATAGTGATTTGGTGTTCCTTAGAATTAATTCCTTATTTTTGTATTTGGATTGAGAGTGATTGAGTGTTAATTTTGTTTGATGGTGTTTAAATGGTGTCGGTGATAGTGGTGTAGTGGTGGGGTGGCGATTGTGGTGCAGAGAAAATTCATCGATAAATAATTTTCTTAAATAGTTTGATTAATTTTAAAAAAAAACATGGTCAAAAGAAATATTAAAGAAAAATTACACTTTAGTAATCTGTGTTTAACTCTTGTTTTCACACACCTAGTGAAATTACAAAAATACCCTTTAAAAATCATGTGTCGTACACATGTGTTCCATAAAGATCGTGTTATTTGGGAAGTCTAACTTTTATTGTTGATTCTTTACTCACTTTTACATTCTTGAAAACTGACAGTATCAAATACTAATAAATAATGCAAAATTATTTTGAGACATGTAAAACTAATATGCTAGAAATAAATTATCTAAACATACCCTTCCTAACTTTCAGGAAAAAAAAAACAAAAAGTAACACCCTTGTTATAAGATTGAAAAAAACGTATAACCGAATAACTTATAGACTTTTTTTTTTGATACCCAGGCTCCCAGCTTTGTCGGACTAATCTTGGATCACCAACTATCGGCCCCTCAGTGTCCTGGCGGAGGTAAATCGCGGAATATGCCCTATGCAGCCAGGGTGGCAGCACCCCTTATACTCCTGGCACAAGGGAGCCCTCCTACAAGGCATTTACATCACTCTTACATCACCAATAAATTGGCTTTACCAATAAATTGGCTGCTCCAACTGCTTCTGCCAAGATTCGAACTCACCACGCTGAGGTTGCAAGCCCAGCAATGCTGCTTCCTTAACTGCACGGATGTGCCCCAGGGGCTCCTAAGAAACCTGAAACCCATGGTAATTCCACATAAGTTGCTGCAAGTTATAATCAAATAGTTAATAAAAAGAAAATAATTGAACTAAAATTAAATAGGTAAACTTAGTGGACATAAACATAAAATTGAATAATAAGAATAGAATGGAAAGAATAGATTGTGAAAATAAGAACAACTATATGAACTTACTTTGATAAGGATCGTGGTCAATCCTCTACTGGCAGTAGTTATAATATGTTGATGCATAAAGGTCTATAAAATTTAACAATTTAAAACATCTTTTCTCAGCCCAAAAAGATTATTTTTTTAAAATGCAATTTTTAAAAAAATGCGATTTCAAAAAAAAAAGAAAATGGAATGGTTGGAAAAATTAGGTTTTTTAAGGTGGTGTATCGTACGATATCAACATGCAAAATGGTTATACTGTATAATACTGTAACACAGATGATAGTAGAAACAGAGTGCTGAGAGCAAAACGACAACCTTGAGAACATAGACAATCCTTAATAGAATTACGTCCACGAACCATAGCATACACTCATATTCACACACTTGCTACATATCAAAATTATCCATTCAGATACACTAATAATTGAAACTGAAATTTTTCTTACAAAAAACATATTGAAACTGAAAAAAAAATAAAACCAATCAATTGTTTTCTTTCGATGGACCTTTGCCTCTTCAAAGAAAAAAATCATCTCCTGCTTCATTTTTGTCTCAATGTAATTGTAGTTAACTTCAATGGCAAAACATCTTCGAGTCTGGTTTCAAAAGACTTTAACCTAACTCAATTCCACTACCAATTTCTCAAAAGCAGAAATGCGTGGAAAGAGAACGGGGGAAAGGGCGTTGAGGGATGTAAAAAAAAAAAAGGATCGTGAGCCTGTTTTTGGTAGGTTAGGACTTAGGAGGTTTTTCATGGGAAGTAGGAAAGAAAAGAGTGGGATTAGGTTTACCCATTGGATCAATTTCGACATTCATTTTGGGACGATATATCAAATATCAAACTTCAACCATCAATACCCTTCCTAAAAAAGCTTCAAATGATAGAAAACTTTAAATACTACATATCAAATACACATTTTCACTTGCACAATGGAACCATACCATTTGCACCCCTACCTCATTAGCAACCCCCCCCCCACACACACACACAAAAAGATGGGAAAAGAAGAAAATAA
This sequence comes from Adenophora triphylla var. japonica, assembly GCA_022495995.1. Taxonomy (NCBI): domain Eukaryota; kingdom Viridiplantae; phylum Streptophyta; class Magnoliopsida; order Asterales; family Campanulaceae; genus Adenophora; species Adenophora triphylla. The sequence continues at coordinate 496,753 of JAFEMH010001143.1, read as the reverse complement.
CTCTAAAGAACTCAGACGTCTGATAAAAGAAAACATTCATCAAAATTGGGCCGTTATGAACCATTCTAGTAACTTCAAAAAAATATTTCATAAACTATTATTACTTGTACTTCAAACTTTCTATAGCGCTCCCTCCATCCCAAAATGACTTTTCAATCAATAATAAATTTGGAAATTATAAGAATCTAAATGTTTAAAGGAAAAGAATTCATTGTTGCCCACGGTAGTGATCACAATCACAAAAAAAATTCAAGTAAGATCTATTGTGTGCAGATAAATATCTAGATGTAAGTTAATGTATAGTGGAAGTGTTAAGCTTAGTTTTGAAAGAGGGACTCTAATGGGCACTCACGGAATGAAAAGGGGGATTGTTAATAGGCAGATAGTACTTCTCTATCCAACGAGTGATTTGTTCTGAGTCAATTTATTTGTGGTACATTGCACATTGCTGAAAGAAGGAAACTGATTTAAGCAATAAAACGTGCCACACTCAACCCAAGGCAGAGGGACTTCCTTCTGAAAATGGGGACAACTCTTTTTCAAATAATGATACTAAAATTGTCACCGGCATGTAAGCACGTGTTTGTTTGCCTTTAAACAATTCTCACAAACCATTTTCTCTTTGAATTCCAACTTAGGAACTCCTCTCACAGCATCTAGCTTAAGAATTTTCTCTATATGGTGAAAATGAACATGCCCTAATTTTTGATGCCACAAAGTGGTAACATCAACCTTAGCCGAATGGCACACTTTTTATCATCAACAAGATAACAATTGTGGGAGATTGATATGTTGATCCCGATGATGTTAGATGGTGGTTAAAAATGTTACATCATCTGATTCTATTTTTGAATAAATTTTTATACCAAACGAGAGTTTAGATGTTTAGGGGGAGATTGATGATTAAGGGAGAGACCTGATTTTCTTAATTGCTAACATTATTCTTGTAGGAATTAATGTGGTTTGTGAAGAAAGGCAAAAAGGGGAAGATTCTAAGTGTTAATTTTTTTACGTTATATTTTCTATTTTATTTTGCCTTTATTCAATAACCATTAATTTTAATATATAATTTTTTGTGAGTTAAATGTTTTTTATGTAGGGATTTGCTAATCAAAATACCAAGTAAAATCGGAAGAGGAGTTACTTGTTAAAGTGGACCAAGTCAAAAATGTTAGATATAGAAGCTTCATATTGTCAATCACATGAGAAGGAAGTCTCGGCAATTATGGAGTGTGTGCAAGTGTTATGTTATTAGAAAGGTGGAGAGAGTCACACATGTGAGAGTGGAACAAGTCTTTTGGTGGTGTCCTATTCTTGAGGAGAAAATAGCAAAACCACGAGACCAAATCTTCTGTACCATTTTTGTATACCACAAGTAATTCAACAGATATGCATCATCCATGACATCATAATGATGCCGACCCTAATATCTCATATCCATTGGATCACCTGCGGTACACAATGTGGTACAGAAAAGTGGTACAGGAGATTTGGTCTCTAAAACCACTACCACATCTCAAATCCTACCCACGTCTTCTCCTAGAGTGCCAGCAAGAATGTGGAGTAGCAACCAAGGCTATGGAATGCTATAAAAAGCTAGTGGAGTTCATTTGTAAATACACACTTATAGAGATAGCTTTTTCTTGGACCATTGTTTTTAGGTATGTTAGAACACCTCGCTCAACACAATTCGGTTTTCATAAACTGTTTGTTGAAAATTAAATTGGTCTTTGATTGTTTTTGGGGTGTTGTTTCTTTTTAAGCTCTTTTACCTAGCACATTTTTGTACTCTTTATTTTTTTATTTTTATTTTTTTATTTTGATTACCCAGGTTCCCCAGCTTCGCCGGATCAATACTGGACCACCAGGTACCGGCCCCTCAGTATGCTGGCGGAGGTAAATCGTGGGATGTGCCCTATGCAGCCAGGGTGACAGTACCCCTTATACTCCTGGCCCCAAGGGAGCCCTCCTACAAGGCATTCACACTCTTACAACATCAAATGACTGCTCCTGTTGCTCCTGCCGAGGCAATTACATCACTATTACAACACCAAATGGCTGCTCCAGTGCTACTGCCAAGATTTGAACTCCCCACACTGAGGTTGCAAGCCCAGCAGTGCTGCTTCCTTAACTGCACGGATGTGCCAAAATTTGTACTCTTTATTTTCATTAGAAGATAGGAGATGTCTTGGACTTTGTACTTAAAACATATACATTTAGTGAAAGTATATTTTTAGTCATGAGGCTCTCACAAGTTATATTCATATAACTTGTGAAAAATATCTCTGTTTTTTTTTTTTTTTGCTGTGTTAATTATTTCAATTATTTTTAAAGTGGTTATTTTTTACAAGTTGTGTTCAGTGTTGCCTAGTACTCGAGACAACACTATGTTTTCCAAAACTATCCAATGTCATTGACACTTTCATCCTCTTTACTGAACCATCTACATATAATCAAGCCATAAAGGATTTACATTGGTGTGCTGTTATGGCTGCTGAAACAACAGCTTTAGAAAAAAAATAACTTTTGGAAATTAGAAGTTTTACCACATGGCAAGAAAGTTGTGGGGTGTAAATAGATTTATAAGCTGAAATTCAAAGCTGATGGTGCTTTATAAAAGTATAAGGTCAAACTAGTAGCCAAGGGTTTCACTCAGACCGATGGTCTTGACTATTTTGAAACCTTTGCACCTGTTGCAAAGATGACCACTGTTAAAATTTAATTGGTTGTGGCTACTATTAATAAATGACATATTGATCAAATGGATGTTACTGATGCTTTTCTTCATGGGGAATTAACTGAAGAAGTTTATATGAAGTTACCACAAGGGTATGTGCTACCTTCTTCAATGGCTAAGAGTGAGTCGGGACAACCAGTGGTGTGTAGACTTCTTAAGTCCTTATATGGACTTAAATAAGCCCGTAGACAGCGGTTTCATAAGTTTTTCACTACCTTGTTATCCTATGGTTTCACAGCGTCCAAAAAAGATCACTCTCTATTCTGCTTAACAACATCCAAAGCTGAGAGAAATGTGGATGACATCCTCATTTTTGGTCCTAACAAAGAAGTTACTGCAGCTGTGAAACTATTTTTACATAGTCAGTCCAATATTAAGGATTTAGGGTCTCTCAAGTATTTTCTGGGCATTGAGATTGCAAAGAATTACACTTTTGGTTTGTGTTTACACCAGAGAAAATATACCCTTGACATTATTGCTGACAGTTGTCTCTCAAATGCTAAAGCCTCAGTTGTACCTATGGATCAACATCATAATCTTGATGTTGACATCGGTGATCCAATCTCTGATCCAGCTCAATATAGGAGAGTTGTAGGTAGGTTGATCTACCTAACCATCACAAGACTAGAAGATCCCTTTCTGGTTTCTGTGTCATGCTTGGTACTTGTTTGGCTTCTTGGAAGGCCAAGAAACAGACCACAGTTTCCTGGCAGAATATAGAAGCTTAGCCAATGCTTCTGGTGAAGTGACTTGGCTTGTTTCACTTCTCAAGGACTTTGGTGTTTCTAATCTCACTCCTGTTGCTAATGGAGTTGCCTTACATTTGGTTTCAAATCCTGTGTTTCATGAACGTACAAAACACATTTAAATCGATTGTTATCTGGTTAGGGACGACAAATTTCAAGTTGGTTTGATTAAACATGTTCATGTTTCTACCAAGGAGCAACATGTTTACTAAGCCTTTAGCCTTTTCTCAGTTGTCTTTTCTTTTGTCCAAACTGCAAGCTCTCAATTTATTTGTCACTTCCAGTTTAAAGGGGGATATAGAAATTAATGTAGATGATAGAAAGCATAAGGATAAGGGTAGTATATGTAATGTTGAACAGAGTTCAGGGTGTGTGTGGTAAATGTGTTAGTTACAACAGAAAGTGAGGGCATCTTGTTTGTTATACTGAGTATAAAAGCTCATTGTGAGCTGTGATGATGAATATACAGAATTATGAGATTACTCTCTCTCTCTCTCTCTCTCTCTCTCTCTCTCTCTCTCTCTCTCTCTAAAATTGAGGCTATTATCTAAGTATTTGAGTCGATCTTTCACTCAAGTCGTGGGGATGTTTTAGATTATCAAGTCCTTTCTAATGCATAAAGCATCAATTTAGGTATTACCTTCCAACTTTTACCCCCACTAGTGGGTAACCCGTGCTTTGTACGAAAAAATAACTTACCAAAAATTTTATATTTTTATTTGATAAGAGTGGCATAATATTTTTTTGGTAATACAAGTATATTTTATATGAATCAAAGCGTTTACATTTATAAATTCAGGAGAATTGTGTTCAGCTTTCTTACCTTTTGTTGTAAACATAGTACGTACTTATTATTATGACAATTGAAACTTGAATAATAACAATGAATTATTATTGTTATTAGTTAAATTCTAATTTTATAGATGACTAAATCAATAATATTAGATATTATCTTTAATAATGAATGATTTTATACTATATAAACACATTATGATTAGTGTAATATTATTAGATAAAAATCTAAGTGTACATCAAATGTATTAGTAGAAAACTATGTTTACTGTTGGGCCCTACATTTTCAGTCAACATGTTTCAACTTGCATATAACAACTTGGTACTAACAACTTGAGTTGTTCTATTACATCTTGATCTACTGCAGGTTGAACCGTTGTTACGTTAACCCTATTTTTCAGGGAACGTGGCAAAGCAATCGAAGACCAATTCAAAGACGTTTCTCCAAAGAATGCATCATTATCCCCTCCATCAATAAAATGGCGAAGATATCTCAACCGGATCAACCTATCTCCCGAGATTTTAGGCCCATTATTTTCTTTGTAAAATTAACCGTTATTTGAGGTATAAAAGGGATAGAACACTATATTTTGCACACACGTCTTTCACTAGCTTAAGCTCCCTTCAATACGCTCATAGCTCTGTAATTCTCTCAATCTTTAGTAAACTTTTGGTCAAGAAAGGTACCAAAATCTCCCGGGGTTTTATGCCGGCGAACAAGTTGTTCAAGGGCTTTTCCTAGTCAACAAACAACTTGTGTCCATTTCTATTCAACTTGATAATCATTGTACCTTGATTCATATCACTTTAGTCATTTTTCTTGTCACTTGAAACACTTGTTGAAATTTGACCAAAACAATTTGGCGCCGTCTGTGGGAAACTTTGATTATTTGCGTAGAAATGACTAATCCATCGTCCGGCAGTCAAGGTGAGAGGAGTAGGTCGCTTCCTGTTTCCGGCACCCAAGTCAATTCATCTTTGAATGCGGAAGCTGTCAATTTGGAGATATTATCCAACATGGCCGATATGTTGAAGAAAGTGAATGATCGGTTGGATGGTCGGGGAGCATACGAACGCCATGATATTCAATGCCATTTGATAGCCTGCGTAAAGGGAAGCAAGTTGATACTCAGTATCTACTCCATTTTCACCTTTACTTCCCGAGATCTTTGTTTGGTGCAGGTACGGGACCAAGCCATTTCGGAGATATCCCTATGTCCAATACTTTGCCAGAAAGTACAATCGTGACGTCCATTCCAATTGAAAGCAACCAAGATTCAAATTCGGCTTCCGGCTAGTCGGCTTTGTGTTGTCATCTTGCTACACCTATGCTACACCCTCGATAGGGCAAACAGGGAGTTTTTTTAATGCTTTTGATACTTCTGTATCTCAGTTTAATAACAATCCTCTTTTCGCAGAGAGTCAACTTGTTAAGGAAATGCGGACTATAAAGGATTTGCTTCGAGCATACACTGAGTCAATGTGCCATACCACCAAGTTTCTCCAACTTGCTATAATGAATCTCGTTTTGTGCCCGTGATAGCTAGTGTGGAAATCCCAAAGAAGTTTTGAGTCCCTCATATGAAGAAATATGATGGAAGCACCGATCCGGCGAGCATGTGTTGCTTTGTATCGGGAGTCAATGGATATTATAAGTATCCCTCCTATTTTTAGAGAAGCATGTTTTTGCGGGGTTTTGGCTCAACTTTGTCGGGACCCGGCCTTAAAATGGCTAACAAGACTTCCTCTAAACTCTATTTCTTCTTATGCTCGACTTGTCGATATATATTTATCAATCAATTTTCATGCGATAGGGCATTTGACAAGTTGACTAGCCGAATCTTTATAGAATTGTTGGCAACACTAACGAAAGTCTTAAAGAATATTTTCACGGGTTTAACAAGGAGCGGTGACTATACCCAACTTGGATGTGTCCGCGGCTACTGAAGCATTCCGTATTGGCTTGAAGAAGAGCTCTCTATTTTATAATGAGTTGGTGATGACTCCTGCGAAACAACTTGAAGAAATCGGGAACCGAGCCTTGCCTTTCATCGGATTGGAGGATGACGGCTGGCAATGGGGAAGTCGGCCCAGGAGAACCCCTACTCCACTATTTGATCCCTCGACGGAAAATCGGATTCCCGTCACTATAAGTCAGCAGGGCAAACCCCTGCTAAATCTAAATCTTCTAAAATTCATTTTGTAGATGATGATCAAGATGGGGATGATAATGATTATCCTAAAATTTACGAATCTTTGCTTTACGTGGACATTGCGGGAATCCTTTGCGCCATGGGAAATCTTGGAGATAAAGCAAGATGGCCTAAGAAGAATGATCGGCAAAAAATTGGAAGGACAAGTCCAGTGGTGCGCATTTCATGAGGATTTTGGGCATACAGCGAGAATTGTTTTGCCTTGAGGAAGGAGATTGCTCATTTATTATCCAAGGGTCTTCTTAAGGATTTGTTGGGTAAGAAGAGGGTCGTAAGTGAGTCTAAAGAACTCGATTCAGGAGCGATCAGGACAGAAAGTTGCACCACCTCCCACTACCAAGGTAGTAAATGTTATTTGGTGGATCCCGTATTTGTGGAACAACTTACTCTGCGGCTAAGCGTCATGCCAAGAGTTCTAAGGAGGATCGGTCGAATTGCCCCCAAGGCGTCGTGACTTCACGAGATGGTCAAGTTATCTCCTTTGAGGATGAGGATAAGGACAACACGTTGGACCCTCGTCATGATGGTCTAGTTGTTCGGGTGCGGATTGCTAATTGTGTGGTCAAGAGAATTCGATCGATGGCGGTAGCTCGGTCAACATAATCTTCGCTCGTACTCTTGAAGATATGGGCATTCCTTTATACGAAGTTGTGAAGAATTCATCCGTCTTTGGTAGGGTTCGGTGGTGAAATAAAGCGGACGGAGTCGGAGAGATCAAGTTGCCTATCTATTTGGAGGGTATGGATTACATGGAAAGGTTACGTGTGATTGAATGTTCTTCCTCGTACAATGTCATTTTGGGGAGACCTTGGATCCACAACATGAAGGCCGTACCGTCAACTTACCACCGGTGCGTCAAGTTTCCAACACCTTGGGGTGTTGCCAAGTTGAAGGGAAATCGACGAGTCTCTAAGGAATGCTACAAGGTCGATATGAAAGCAAGTTCGGCCCCTCGTCAAGCATAGCAATTAAAGAAAAAGGCCCGGGATGTTCTTGAAGCGGTGGAGCATGAGACGAAAAGCTTTTTATCGATGAGTCGAATCGCGAGGCCCGAGTGCAAGTTGGTATAGACCTTCCATCCCGAGAAATCGAGGAGGACTGATTGAATTCTTGAAAAGTCGAAGTGTTGTTTTGCATGGAAGCATGAAGACATGACGGGAATAAGCAAGGACATCATTACTCACAAGTTGAACATCGATCCAACCATCCGTCCTGTTCACCGAGAAAGAAGAAAGTTTGCCCAAGAGCGGAACCCGAGATCATAAAGGATGAAGTTGAGAGGCTTACGAAGTCCAAGATGATCGGGGAAGTTCGGTATCAAGGTGGTTAGCTAACGTTAGTGGTAGAAGAAGAATGGCAAGTGGCGGGTATGCGTAGACTTCGCGAGACTTGAACAAGGCTGTCCAGAAGGATCCATTCCCTCTTCCTCATATTGATTCTCTAGTTGATGAGACAGGTGGCCACGATATCTTGACGTTCGTGGATGCGTCTTCGGGGTACCAACAAATTCAAATGGAGCCCTCGGACCAAGAAGATACGACATTCGTGACTCAGGAAGGTATATATTATTATATTTCTATGCCATTTGGTCTTAAAAATGCGGGGGCAACTTATCGGAGAATTTGGTGAACAAGATGTTGAAAGATCAACTTGGCAAGACGATGGAAGTCTATATAGATGATATGGTAGTAAAGTCGAAGCATATTGAATATCACGTAGAACACCTTCTAAGGCGTTGACATCTTGAAAGCTTTCAACATGAAGCTCAATCCGAGCAAAGTGCAACTTTGGTGTTAGAAGCGAGTAAATTCTTGGGCTATATGGTAACCAAGAGAGGTGAAGCCGATCCAGAGCAGATTAAAGCCATTCTCAACTTGGAATCCCAGAGAATATCAAAAGGCGTCGAGGTTAACGAGGTAGAGTAAATTTGCTTTGAATAGATTTATATCTAAATCATCGATAAGTGCGAGGTTATTCTACGAAGTATTAAGAAAAGAATAAACTCTTCGAATGGACCGACCAACATGAGGCGGCTTTTAAACAACTTAAAGAATATTTGATGACGTCACCTCTACTTGCCAAACCGAGAACATGGTGAGCACCTTTATTTATATTTATTTTGTATGCGAAAATCTTTGTTAGTGCGGTATTGGTGAAGGAAATCCAAGGTGAACGGCATCACATTTTACTATGTAAGTAAGTCTTTATTAGATCTTTGAAACGAGGTACTCTCATCTTGAAAAATTAATATTAGCCTTAACTCTGCACTTTGCTACAAAAGCTGCGTCATTATTTTGAAACACATTCTATAAGCTGTTAGAACTAATTATCCTATGAGAAATGTGTTGAGAACTCCGGAGATGTCGGGCGGAGTTGGCGAAGTGGTCGGTCAAGTTGAGCACCTATAACATTTCATATGAACCAAGAACGGCCATCAAATCTCGAGGCCCTAGCCGATTTCGTAGGCGACTTCAGTCCAAGTTTGCGGCCAGGCGGAGGCTGGAAGTACAACAACTTGAAGGTAAAACAATTCCTAGATTTTGGACACTTTGTTTACGAGATGGAGCTTCAAATTCGAAAGGAATTGGCTTGGGAATAGTTACGAAATCCCCTCAAGGTGATATCATTACCTCAGTTTGTATCTTGTGAATTCAGCGCAACAAATAATGAAGCTGAATATGAAGCTTTAATCATGGGTTTAACTACAGCTTTAAGTTTAAATATTACGCATTTAAATGTATTTGTTGACTCCCAATTGCTAGCTAACCATTTTAATGGCAGTTATATGGCGAAACATTCCAAGATGACTCTGTATCTCCAACATGTTAAGGCTTTAGCTTCAAAATTCCTATCATTCTCTTTGGAACAGGTCCCTAGAGAAGAGAATACAGAAGCGAACGCGTTAGCTTGACTTGGGTTCAACTTGCAAATCGATGTTGCCTACTAATATCCCCATTATGTATGTTAAGTACCCGATAATAGACCAAGTTGAGGAAACTCAAATGGTTACTCAACCTACTGGGGCACAAGATGCTAGACCTTCTTGGACCCAACCTATAATTGAGTTCCTTCAACTTGGAACTATTCCGCCAGACATTAAGAATGTTAGATCTTTTAAGATCCGTACTTCAATTTTCGTTTTGATAGATAATGTTCTATTCAAGAAGTCTTTTGCAGGACACTATTTAAGGTGTGTCGATAGTGATCAAGTTGAACTGGTGCTAAAAGAGATCCATGAAGGAATATGTGGAAATCATTCTGGTGGGAAGGCATTAGCGTCAAAGGCCCTCAAGACAGGATATTATTGACGACCATGCGTCGAGATGCCATGAGCTATGTACGAAGTGTGATGCACTGAAAGACACAGCAACATCTTGCATCAACCTGCTGAGACTCTACATTCTATAGTCTCATCTTGGCCTTTCATGCAGTGGGGCATGGACATTGTGGGCAAGTTACCTAAGGCTCCTGGAGGCAAAGTGTTCATGTTGGCATTAACCGATTATTTCTCAAAATGGATCGAGGCTGAAGCTTATGTACAAGTAAGGGACAAGGAGGTAATTTCATTTTTAAAGAAAAATATAATTAGCAGGTTTGGTGTGCCATCAGAGATTATATGTGACAACGGGTCACAATTCATAAGTAAGAAGACCGAGATTTTTGTACTGTTGGGGCATCAAGTTGATCATGTCTACGCTGTCCACCCTCGAAGCCAATGGTCAAGGCGAGTCAAGCAACAAGTTGATCATCAACAACTTGAAGAAGCGCCTAGATCAAAAGAAGGGAAAGTGGGGTGAAGAGTTACCACTTGTACTTTGGGCGGATAGGACCACTACAAAAGGGGCCGCGGGTAGGATTTCATATTCTTTGGTATTTGGGGCGAAGAGGCGTAATTCCGGTCGAGGTGACAATCCCAATGACAAGGTATGACTTATTAACTCAAGATGAAAATAACTTGTTGCTAACCCAAGATTTAGATCTGATTGATGAGATCGGGGATTTAGCCAAGATAAGGATGGCGGCTTATCAACAACGGATTGCTAGATCATATAACAAGAATGTCGAGAATAAGAAGATTCCGGGTTGGTGATTTAGTTTTGAGAAAAGTATTTCAAAATACAAGAGAATTGAATGCGAGTAAATTAGCTCCCAGTGGGAAGGACCATATCTTATCGATGCGGAAGGCTGGCGAAGGTGCGTATTGGTTGTCGACCCCAGTGGAGACAAGATCCCTAGAAGTTGGAATGCCATTCATTTGAAGTTGTATTTTATGTAAGTCCCGAGTTATTTACAACTAGACTTCTCGGGTATTATCTATTTTTGTTGTCAAGTTCATTCACATGTTTCAAGTTATCAAGTTTTATTGAAAATCCTTACTAACTTAAGCATCGGAGGGCGTTAGCTATGCTAACGCCCACCTAACATGAATTTGTTTTGCGAGGTATACAACTTGAACAAACGGAGTAGGCTCGACAAGTTGACACGCCCGGTACGGTGATACTTGTTGGGACCTAAAATTGGAGTAGGTCTAAGCATGTTAACACGCCGGTACGGCTCCCGACATGTTTGGACCTAGGAAGAAGAATTTCAACATGTTGACACGCCGGTACGGGCGATACATGTTGAAACTCTAGCTGGAGAGGGATAGAACTTGTTGACACGCCAGGACGGCTGATACTTGTTCTATCTCTTCAAAAGGTTACCTCTGATCAAAGGTAAAATTTACATATGGTTAAAAGATTTTCATCTTTTCTAACGAATTAAGGTTTTGACACCTTCGCCTGGGCGCACGATTTCACACTTATTCAAGTTGTGAACTACTGGTTGTAACATTATCATTTCGGCTTATAACATCAGCATGTTATCTAATGAACAAGCAAGTATTTTTGAAAAACCCAAAATACTTCTTTGAAACTTCAAAATGTTTTCAAAAGATTTTTTCAACTGAGGGACAAGTTGGATAAGCCAAACGGTCCCTTAAAACCTAAGAAAGCTTGAGTACTAGACCAACCTAGTACCCCTAAATAAATTGTCTAGGCTCTTATGAGCCATTACATACCAAAATAAACTTGTCTTGGGGACAGACCCCCCATTTTTTAGCATACCAACGGAGGTATGGCGAATATAAGCAAAAATTGTTTTTTGTTCTTCCATCTTAAACTACTTACAACCTTTAAAATATTTTCAAACACTTTGGCCTGCTGCTGCCGGTGGTACAGTTGACTCCTTCCCTTGATCATTTTCTTCAACTTGAGCTACCACTATGGTACTCAAAGCTTGATCAGTGTCATCAACTAGAGTTTCGAGAGCCATTGAGTTCACCTCCTCTCCATCTGCTGGTTCTCCCATGTGGTCTTCTAAAATTCTTTTCTCCTCCTCCAAGTCCCAAGTTGGAGCTTGTCCGTTCTTGTATTCCTCCATCAGCTGAATTCTGGCCTCTAGCAATGTCTTGGTAGCATTGAATTTGAAGTCCCCCTTTGCGGCTTCAAGCTCCTTCATATGAGCTTCGTTCTCAGCACGAACAACTTCCACTTCCTTCCCCAAAATCTCAAAATCCTTCTTCAATTTCTCCACCTCACCAACATACTTTTTCGCTTCCTTCTCCAACCTCTCTACTTCCCCAGCACTTTTGGTGGCTTCCTTCCTTGATTCCGCAGCTTCATAACTGCATTTTGCCGCCTTGATCTTCAGAGCATCAACCTGGTCCATAACAGGACTCATAATTTCCGAAACATGTGTAAAAGAAATGTTAATACTCTATCAACTCTTTGGTAAGGTTCGAGGTCTCTTCATTTTACCTTCTCAACAAAACTTGTTATCGCAGCTTTAAACCTCTCTCTTGTTTTCACCATATCCATATCATCACTTCCGTCCGTGGCCTCAGCCTCCACCAATTTCCTCTTCTTTGCTTCCTCCTTCTTCTTGGACACATTCACATTAGAGCTAGATGCCACAGACTTGGGAGTGGGAGGCTTACTATCTTTCCTTGCAAAATTTTTTGCCCTAGCCTCAGCCAGTAGGAGTGCCGGCACTGCGGTGTCTTTGGATCGAGTAGCTACAAAAAAGGGATGTAGAATTAGAACAATTTAAAGGAATTAGAACAAATTGAAGATAGGCAAAGCTCTAAGATGCTAGATTAACCTGTGGACATCTTGATAGGATCAGATAGAGCTTCTTCAGGATTAGTTTCTCCTTTCGGATCTGCAACAAACAAAACTGGCAATGCTTTGGAAGACCTCACTAGTGGATCCAACTCGTAAATATTTTTCACATTCTCCTCTGTTTTATCTTTATGAGCGAAAAGCACGCTCAGCTTAGCAACTAAGTCAAAGAAAATTCAGGGAGTTAGTTAGCAGATTGTTAAGAAGCATTATTAGAATAAGAAAAAATATCTATACTACCTTGAGACCTCCACTTGGAATTGGCACCCTCCTCTGACACCAGGGTGTTTTTTCTTGCGAAGAAGAATTTATTCTTCCACCCTCTATCGGTAGGATCATTTGTTATCATTCAAAAAGGCTCTCCGCGATCTTAACCCTAAATCCAAATCTCCCAAGGCCAAATCCTCTAAACTCGGTTGTGTAAGCAAACTCCTCTAAACCAACTTCCAACTCTGTTTCCGCACTTAACCTAACTAGGGTTTGAAGGCATCTCCAACCTTGTGGCATGATTTGGGCATAGTTAAGTTTTGAAGAAGCAAAAAACCTAGTAATTAACTTTGGGAATGGAAATTTTAGGCCAATAACAAAGGGATATTCGGGAAAGCACACCCAATCGGGAGAATAGCATTCAGAGGTTAAGTCGGGATGGGTGAGAAACTCGGTATCATACGACATTGCGTGGTTTCTCTTAATGATTTCTAAATTGGCCGCAGGAATCAGACATTTTTCCTTGTCCGGATTTTTCAACATATTTTGGGTAAAGAAACCCTCAGGCAAACCCTCATCGCTCTCGATTATATTCGCCACCTTCTTCCTCCCCATTTTACAACTTAAGCAAGAAATCAGAGAGGAAATTGAAAAAAAAATGAAAAACTCATCGGAGGTTCCTACTTGATTCTCTCTCCGATCTCCTTCCTTGGTTCTTCCTCTCGAAAATCTCTTTGAAAGCAACCCTTTTGATTCTATGAAAGGGAGAGTTGGGAAGGAGTCTTATTTATTAAAAGAGAAGTTGGCAGCGGTTGGGAGTCAAAACCATCATGACTTTTGCTTTGGAAAATTACTTAAACCGTCCCATCAAAACCTTTTCATTTAAAAACCGCCGTACTTCGCCTCCGTTTTTGGCAAACTTTTTAAATATTTTTGTCTCTTTATATTCTGCATATTAAAATTCAAAAAGTTTGGGGGCAATTGTTGGGCCCTACATTTTCAGTCAACATGTTTCAACTTGCATATAACAACTTGGTACTAACAACTTGAGTTGTTCTATTACATCTTGATCTACTGCAGGTTGAACCGTTGTTACGTTAACCCTATTTTTCAGGGAACGTGGCAAAAGCAATCGAAGACCAATTCAAAGACGTTTCTCCAGCAACAGATCGTTATCCCCTCCATCAACAAAATGGCGAAGATATCTCAACCGGATCAACCTATCTCCCGAGATTTTAGGCCCGTTATTTTCTTTGTAAAATTAGCCGTTATTTGGGGTATAAAAGGGATAGAACACTATATTTTGCACACACGTCTTTCACTAGCTTAAGCTCCCTTCTATACGCTCATAGCTCTGTAATTCTCTCAATCTTTAGTAAACTTTTGGTCAAGGAAGGTAGCAAAACCTCCCGGGGTTTTATGTCGGCGAACAAGTTGTTCAAGGGCTTTCCCTAGTCAACAAACAACTTGTGTCCATTTCTATTCAACTTGATAATCATTGTACCTTGATTCATATCACTTTAGTCATTTTTCTTGTCACTTGAAACACTTGTTGAAATTTGACCAAAAACATTTACCATGTCTTAGAAAAAATAATTTTTTCTAGTTATAATTAACTAATATAATAACTAGACAGTTAAATAGTAATAGTGATCTTATACATACAGTAAATTGAACATCTAATATTTACCAAAAGCAAGCTTTAACCAAAAAAACATGTCCACATGACAAATTCATAGCCCTCTTCCTCGCCAACTTTAAAATAGTATATATATGTGTGTGTGTGTGTGGGGGAAGTCAATGGAGCACATGTGTGCTCCAAATAGGAATTCTAATACATTACAATACTCCTCCGTCGTCCCTCCCTCCTTTCGCACCGCACTTTCTTAGGGCAAAGGTACAAGCAAGTATCTCTTTTTGGGACGGAGAGAGTAATAAACATAGTTCTAATGTAATGGCAGTCTGTATCAACAAGGAAAGAGAGGACTAAGTAAGGTATATCAAACTTGGCGGTTGATAACATTCTTACATGATACAAAAATAATACAAAAGTTTTAACAAAAAAACAAATTTCATACCACAATTTAAAGAATAATAAAAACAACTACAGCAGAGATACTTGCTCATTTTATTATCAGTCCTTCAATAAAAATCATGCCATAAAAATTAAAATGCAACACTCACAACTTACTCAATGGGAAAGGTCTCTTGGAGCAGTGGATGGATTGAACGCTTGCTGCTCAGCACAGGTAAGTACTTCATTGGTCCCAGCTTCCTCCGAACCTACGCCAAGCAAATCAAGGTAATGCGTATAATGGGAGATGATGTTATTCATCGGGTCAATATCACCTTGACCGCAAGTGAGTTCTCCATAGAGGATATTCATAGTGGACCCGAAACCGGGGCCTCGTTTGCCTAAGGTGTCGTTCTTGGTTGGCTTCCAGTCACCAACAAAGATCTGATGGGCCGTAGGCTGACCCTTTTTGGTAGGGGTCATCCACCTCCAAATAGCAGCCTGGAAGGCCAGGGTAGCATTTTGTTCAAGGTATTCTGGATGGTTCAAAAGATCAACCTTTAGTGCTTCACCAGTAGCCCCGTAGTTGAAGTTCCTGAAACAACAAGCCTCCTTAATATTCGCCAACTTTTCCCCCTTTATATTATTGTGGCCATTTAGAAATCCGACATTGATTCCTTAAATGAGTTAAGTAGTATCTCCATACTTGTGGATTCTCAACACCCTTAATGAAAGGACACAATTGGAAATCACATAATTAGACAAAGGTTGTTGGCAATGGCAGTGGCGAAGATGGGTTTTCACTAGAAGGGGGCCAAAATTATGATACAATGATATTTTCTCCTAAACGAAGGGGGACACAAAATTCTTGTTTTTAGTGGACAAAATGTTATTTTCTTAAACTTGAAGGAGGTAAAAATGAAAATACTTTCAAAAACAAGGGGCGACTTGACCACCACCATGATCCCAACGTGGCTTTGCCGCTGGTTGTTGGTGCATTTTTATTAAGTTTTCTAAAACCGCAAGCTCTCATCTAATGGATAATATTTGAGACTAAGGAGTAGCAGTTTTTAGATACATTCATCCAAAATTGGAAAGGTTCCTGATTGATTTCGATATAATAGTAATGAAAGAATATTGTAATAAGTGATTAGGTAATTTGTTTGTACCAATAAACAGGGAGAGCGCCACGACCGTAGTAGTCAGCTCCAGGGGCACAGGGATAAGTGTACTTGTAGCTATCATCACAGTAATCTTGGCTTGGACTCATTTCTCTGCTATAACATAAACCATATGCCAAAGGTCCCCCAGTTGCCACTCCATAACCACCTGCATCATTTTTACTTTAGCATTATCAATCTGCAAACTCCACAACAATATGAAGTTCAACTAAATACAACTTGACTCGTGTTCAAGAAAACATAAGAAATCCAACATATCATGGACGGAATCCAACAAGACATAACTATTCAGGACCAATAACTCAAAACTAAGGTAATCCTGCTTTATGATACACCTCTTTAGTCTTATTAGAGAGGAGGGTTGTGGTAGGCTTGTGACAACCAGCATAAAACTTTGTCACAGAATGATGACATGAATTCAAACATATAGCTATTCATGTTAGCCGACCCTAAATCATTTTGGAACTAAGGCTTTGTTGTTGTTGTTGTATTGCTTTTAGAAAGAAATTAGACGTCAAAATGAAGACTTTAAAAGGTCAATAAACAGTGTGTGTATGTGTACTGTCCATTATGGTATTCATGTCACATTTCATTAGTTACACCCCCCCCCCCACATATATATAGAAGCTCCATAAGAACTACAGAATTTGAACTACTTCAATAATCCTTGAATAAATTTGTTAAGGTCCCTAGAGAGTCCAT
>JAFEMH010001143.1:357500-475000 GCA_022495995.1 Adenophora triphylla var. japonica | reverse complement strand
TAACCCAAAAATCAATCCCCTACACCAATTCAGCTAGAAAGTTCATTATCGATGCCAGAAGAGTAGCGAGAAAGATATGAAATATCAGGTTACGAGGTTCAACACTCATGAGACGGGAGTGTATCAAGTGACAACCACACGTCGAGGTGAAAAAGGTGGAAATATATGAATTGTCCAATTTAATAAGTGTACATGCACATGTGGTAAATGGGTTGCATATCGCATGCCTTGTTCTCATCTTCTTGTATGTTGCCGAGCACAACATCTTGACGGTCGTTCTTTCATTTCTTCAATTTACTCTATTAGGAAATACTAGAAGACATGGAAGGGAACATTTGAACCAATCCACCATGAGGACTATTGGGATGTGGATGGTTTGATGCCACTTTTTTTCCCTAATCCAAACCTTCAACGTGTTGCGAAGTCCGGACGGCCTAGATCAAGGCGCTTTCGAAACTGTATGAGCTTTCAATCAGATAAACAAAATACTTAGTTCTCAACATGCAAACAAGAAGGTCATAATCGCCGTAGATTCCCAACCAATAGGGAGTAGAATGTTTTTTCATGTAATTTCTATTTGACTTGTTGGATTTAATTTATACTTGATTTGATTTTAGTTTGTATTTGACTTGGATGTAATTTTGATTGCTTATTCAGTTTATGTTGTTTTATTTACAGTTTTTTTTAATTGTGTTTGTTTTCAATTTCTGTTTTTTGTTTTTTTTTATATTTTTATTTTGACAGTTTAAAGTGAATCGGTATTCTGTGGAAATGACTTCCAGTGAACTCGCTACACCATGTAACGAATTTGGGTGAAATCGCTACATGTTGTAGCGAGTTCACGAAACTCATTTCCACAAAGAATCGATTAATGTTGTATTGGCCACCTGCAAACAAAAAATCCACATAAACACTTCCCAAACTGTATTAAAGGCTCAAAAATAACACATAAACGGTATTAAAGGCTAAAAAAACTAAAATCAAATCATTACAAACTGTACTAATGACCAAAAGTATAAAAATTTATTACAAAACATAAATATGATGTAAATGTTTAGTTACAACTAAATAAAACAAGTTTTCACTTATTCCTCCTTTCATATTTTCTATCATAAACAGACGGGGTGAACTTCTTTGTCGGATGTCGCTCCCTAGTCCTTTTTCTAATCTCAGGTTCTCTCTGAAATTCCTCCCGTTGAGCTTGTGTAATGCCCTCGGTACGTGTCTCACTGGATGAAGTTGCATACAGATCGGAGAATGGTGGAATATCAGCTCTTGAGGTAGATAAAGGAACCCTCAAGCTACTCCCCGAATATACTCCTGAGTGAAAAGTCGTAGGCCTGATGTGCCTAGGTGGAGGGTCAATAAAATCATCATCATCATTAGTAATCCCACTAACGTGACTCGGTGGCATCGCGCAGTAGCGAGGGTAAAACCCTGAACAAACCCCCTCCTCAACCTCTAGTCTGATTCTCTCCTCCGTCTCCTCCACTTGAGTAGCTGTCCACTGTAAACGATAATCAAAAAGTCCATCTTGTTGGGTCTCTGGCTTGGCTGGACCTCGGTCTCTGGCTCTATGTGAGGCTCCTCATCTGCCTCGTCATGTAAGTTTATTTGTGGTTGTGGTTGTGTCTATGCACGACGTCTCACCCAACACTATAGAGGTGTCACCCCCTGAACGCGATCAACTGGTGCTGGAGGTGCAACAGCCTCAAGTAGCTGCCGCTCGCTGACATGTGTAAGCGTATCTGCGACCAGTCTCCGAACCTCAAGTCGGGATAGACACACCTGAAAATGCTACTTCTCATCTCTTGATATGCCGGCTTCATTGGTCACATCCACACGCTATAGGTTTTGTACCTGTTTTTATAACAAAAATAATGAGAATAAGACATAAGTTAATAAATTGAATAAGTCAGCTAGAAAAAATAAGACATAATGTAAACGTTTACCAAACCCTCTAGGAAAGGAGAAACCGACTGGTAACTAACTTCATCTATATGAATCGGATTCTGCACAAACAAGCACATTATGCTCCTATACCATATCATATACGGTAGGGGTGTAAATGGTTCGATTTGGTTCGGTTTGGGGGAATTTACGGATCGAACCACTAGTTATCGGTTCGAGAAAATTTCAAATCGAACCGAACCATGAAAAAGTTCAAACCGAACCGAACCAAACCGCTATGGTTTGGTTCGGTTTGGTTCAAACCGTGGTTCAATAATGTGGTTTAAACTGCGGTCCAAACTGTGGATCAAACCATGATTTGAACTACAGTTCAAACCACGATTCAGACCGAAACTTATTTTTATATTGTATAAAATTTCTGTGATCTCGGAGGAAGAGCGAAAAATGCGGGCATTAAGAGGAAAGTAAGAGGAAGAGAGAGACTAGAGGAAGAAAGAGGCCGAAGAAATAAAAACACTTTACAATCTTCGATCGTGGAAGGAAACTTAGTTATTTATGTGTCGCAATGACGATAACAAATGATGAAATTAATATTAAATAAGATACACAACGGGGGTTAATATTAGTTTATCTAATGTAGGTTTTTTATTGATCTAAAAGTAAATTTTAATAAATATATGAAAATATTAAATAAGATACAAAACGGGGGTTAGGATTAGTTTATGTAATGTGGTTTGGTTTGGTGGTTCGGTTTCAAACCGCGGTTTGGTTTGGTTCGGTTCAATTTGGTTTGGTTTGGTCTGGGAGGGTCAGACCACAAACCAAACTGAACCATGTGGTTTGCCAAAATTTGAGACCGAACCGAACCATTCATACTTGAAAACCAAACCAAACCGCATGGTTTGGTTCGGTTCGGTTTCAAACCGCGGTTTGAATCGAACAACTTACGCCCCTAATATACGGATCAACATAATGCATAAGCTGATACCATGGGACCCCCACAACCACTAAATCCCGACGTTGTCCCCAAAGTGATATATAATGTTGATGGTTAGCACTCCAAACCATAAGTTTATTTCCACGACAATTAATTCTACGCAACTCCTTCCCCGTGTCGCAAGGTTTCGGGACCTCCTGCAGCATGGCAAACTGCCTCAAAAACGATCCGGGGAGTGCCACTCTATTCTCTCGAAACATATTAGAGCCACCCTCGAAATCCATATGGCCTGTCCCTGATAGCAATAAATCGGAGCTTTTCGATCTCTGTATGGCTGCCACACCACCTGATCCTCAGTGAGTTTCGCCAACTGATCACGATAGCCCCATAGGTTATATGCAGTAACCTGCTTGAGATATAACGGTCTGATCCACCTAAAATTTCATAAAAAGAAAAATTATAAGAAAAAGTTGAAAAAATTATAACAACGAGAAAATAAAGTATGATATATGTATACATGAATCCCAATGGCATGTCGCCTTGTGCCACATCATCATATCTCATTCGAGATCACGGCTGCATACCTAGCAACCTTTCCCATGCCCAAATCTATATTCATAATATATATATAAAACACTATACATAATGCCGATAATTTGAAATCAAATTAAACCCAACATCATAATACACATTAAAATGAGATAACCATACCTGCAAGACAATAAAAAATCCATCGCACTGGCTCGTAGAAGGGGCAATTGCACTACAAAGTTCCCAATATAGAAAAGTCAAAGAAGCACTACCCCATCTATACATCCAGATCCTCAAAATATCTCAAAGCAGTGGCAGATAGTACAACTTCACCCTGTTGTTCGTATGATCAGGCAGCACAGTATACTCCAGGGCTAGCATGATATACACACGTGTATACATATCAATCACGTCATGGGGGAATCATCAGGGAGGTCGTGAAAATGAGGAAACTGAGTCGAAATTCACTTAAGCTTCAGACTACTCCCATCAATATATGCGGGAGGTTCTAGCTAATTTATCCTGCAAGGAGGCACCATGTCGAAATGAAAGCGGACTCGCAACCTCATGTCATGCTCAAATATATTGAGCCCTATGGTTGTCAGTTGAAGTCAATACATTGTTATCCAAAGGCTCAGGATCAATGAAGTTGTTATTCATTTGTTTAAAAAAAATGCATTTTAAAATCAAATAAAACATATATACATGAACACAAACAATTTGAAACATCCATAACAAGCACTTCATAATGAAATAAATAAATGTGTTAACATATTACTTTTAAAACTCATATTTTTTTTCAAGTAAAAAATAGCACAACAATTACCTTATAACAATAAAATATACCACAACAATTATCCTATTTTCAAATTAAAAAATAGCACATGAACTATATATTTTCCACAAAAAATAGTACAACAATCTACCACAACATTTACCCTCTTTTCTCAAAATATCACATGAACTATATATTATCACCTAATAACAATACAATCAACCAAATGATAACAATTACCAAAAATTGAGTTCAAAAACCCTAAATTTTCACTATTTCAATTACCCTATTTTTCGGATGTAACCCCCTAATTTTCAAGAAAAAATTGTTCAAATCAAAGCAAAGGAGACACAAAGAACACTTACAATGGCAAAATTATGGATGAACAATAGCTTCTTCATCTTCAATGGCTTCTTCTTCTTCTTCCTTCAAAGCTTTCTTTGTTTTATTTTTTCCCCAAATACGCTGTAACACAGTCTCTGGACACAAATTTTCTTTCACTAAAACTCGTTACACGATTTGGCGAGTTCTTTCCCTAAAACCGCTACACAATGTGGTGAATTTATCAACCCATAATTAGGTAATTTAAAATTAACCACAACGTTTAAATCCCTAAACTCACTACTCCAAGTAGCGAGTTCACACGAACGAAATAATAAACTCGTTATACTGTGTAGCGAGTTTCATAAACATGATCATTGTGGGCAATAGTTTGAAAGGTTTGTCATTTTGGGAATTATTAATTTAAAAATGAACTATTTGAGAAAAAAATCACCAACTCTGGGCCTCTTCGGATTTAAGAATTCCTTTTCATGATTTGTTTTGCACCAAATCTCAGGAAAAAAAACCGTTTTACACTCGCTTAGTCTAATAAAACGTGTTTTCAAAATGGATGGTTATATTTTTGTAAATAATTGAAACTTTTTTTAAAACACGCGGTAATTTTTTTTTAAATAATCGAAACTTATAAAATCTCACTAGCATTTTTCGACACTATAATTGGCACTTCAATATTATAATCGGCACGTTTTAACACTATAACAGACAATTTTTAACACTAGAACTCACACTATTTTCAACACTATCACCGACACTATTTAAAACTACAATTGACAATCCTTAACACTAACACCGGTAATGCTTAACACTACCACTAGTCCTCTTTTAGCAAATATTAAAAGTGTTAGTTTGAATATTTATAAGTGCCGGTTTGAATGTTTGTCATTTAGAATATTCGACACTTCATAATATTAGAATTGGCATTTATGGAAACCCGTTTTTTCAATAATTTTTTTTGTAAAACACGTTTTTCAGTTTTTCATAAGATCGATTCTTTGTTTTGTGATTGATAGAAAATTTATAATAGGATTTGACCAATAAGCCCCTCAACCAAATGAAAACGATCAATAAGGATAAACATTTTTGAAACTCGTCAATAAGTCCTTTCAATTTTTTTGGTCCAAACTACCCTGGTGTCACGCACGTGCCTTAGCGCTAAGCGCATTTACTACCTACGCTTTCTCTCTCTCTCTTTCTTAGACGTGTCCATTTTATAAACCGAACCGGCCAACCGGGAGGTTGAAAACCGGCCAAAACCGGTCAACGGCGGTTAACCGGAACCGGCTAACCGAAACCGGTAATTGGCCGGTTCGGTTAAGGTTTGAAATTTTGAAAAACCGGCCAACCGCCGGTTAACCGCCGGTTTTGGCTTGCTCGGCCGAGTCATATGAGTTGCTCGGCCGAGCATAACCTTCCAGTAGTGTTAATTTCCAATAACGGTCATGCTCGGCCGAGTCATATGAGTTGCTCGGCCGAGCAAAACGCCAGAACTCATTCCAACGGCTACTTTTTCAAACTAGCCGTTA
The DNA here is from genome assembly GCA_022495995.1 of Adenophora triphylla var. japonica. NCBI lineage: Eukaryota > Viridiplantae > Streptophyta > Magnoliopsida > Asterales > Campanulaceae > Adenophora > Adenophora triphylla. The sequence goes on along the minus strand of JAFEMH010001143.1, from coordinate 468,981 downwards.
TGTTCACCACCACCACCACCACCACCACCACCACCACCACTACTACTACCGCACCACCACCACCACCACCACCACCACTACTACCACTACTACTAGTACTACCACTCCTACTAGTCTACATACACCACCACCATCACCACCACCACTACCACCACCACTACTACCACCACCACTACTACCACCACCAACACTACTACTACTACCACTAGGTCCACTACTACTACTATCACCACTACTACTACCGCTACTACTACCACTCCTACCAATACCACTACTACCAGCCTACACCATCACCACCACCACCACTACTACTACCACTACTACTACTGCCACCACCACTACTACCGCTACCACTACCACTACCACCTCTACCACTCCTACCAATACCACTACTACTAGTCTACACCACCACCATCACCACCAACACCACTACTACTACCACTACTACTACTACCACCACCACTACTATCGCTACCTACCACTACCACTACTACCTGGTCTACATCACCACCATCACCATTCACCACCACCACAACTACTATTACCACTACTACTACTACCACCACTACCACTACCGCTACTACCACTACTACTACCACTCTCTACCTACCACTACCACTACCACTCCTATCAATACCACTAGGTCCACTACTACCACCTACCACCACCACTCCTACCAATACCCTCGTTGTAATTGTATTTTTAATTAATAAAATTTAAGGGTACCGTCGCTTTTTTCTTTTATATACTTTCGTCTCTTATAAAAAAGTTAAGTTTTATTTCTTTCAAAATTCATAACTTTTTTTATAAACCTTTTTTCAAAAAATGTATGTAGTAAACTTAAGTCTAAAATAGTCTTATTTATCCAAAAAAATTGAAAAAAATTAAAAGTTAACTTTTTTCAAAAAATCGTTAAATTTTATTTCTTTAAAAATTCATAACTTTTTTTATAAACCTTTTTGCAAAAAATGTATGTAGTAAACTTAAGTCTAAAATAGTCTTATTTATTCAAAAAAAAAATTGAAAAAAAAATAAAAGTTAACTTTTTTCAAAAAACCGTTAAAAAAATTAACTGAAAAATGATATGCTCAGTAGAGCAACACCAAAGACTTCAGTAGAGCAACCCTCAACCCCTAAACCTAAAAGGGTTGCTCGGTCAGCTGACACCAAAGACTCGGCCGAGCAACCCTCAAAACCCTAAACCCTAAAGGGTTGCTTCGTGAGCAACACCAAGGACTCGGCCAGAGCATATCCAAACCGTCAAACCTGGAGGTTAACCTGGATAACTTAGTTAAACCAGTGAACCGCCTAAACTGCTTAGAACCTGGCCAGGTTAGGCGGTTCGGTTCCGGTTGGGAATTTTGGAGGTTTCAACCGCCGGTTTTCAACCGGCTAACCGGCGGTTTGGTCAACCGGCCACCTCTACTCTTTCTCTCTTTTCTCTCTCTTCCTTTTTTTTCTTAAATTTTTAAAATACAATATCTCAAAATTTAAAAGTCGAAAAAATAATTCGAAATCACTGTTTTAATCGCATCGCCAAGACGAATCAAATAAGTTTACTCATCATATATTTCAAAATTTATAAATAAAATTAAATTATTTTTCACTTGTAAAAATTTGAGAAAATCATTTATTATTTGTTCACATATGAGTATAACTGTATAATTGTTTTCACACTTTAAACTGAGAATTCTATTTCACAATTTTTATATAAATAACTGTATAATAGTTTTCACATTTATAAATTTATAAACTGAGAATTGTAATTCACAGTTTTGATGTAAATAACTGTATAATGGTTTTCACATTTATAAACTGAGAATTCGATTTCACAGTTTTGATGTAAATAACTGTATAATGATTTTCACATTTATAAACTGAGATTTCTATTTCACAGTTATATAAAAATGTGAAATGATTTTGACATGTATATGAGCTTAATAACTGTGTATTGAAATTACTGTGATATGTATTTCACAGTAATTTTGTTTAAACAACTGATAAATTTTTGAACTGTGATGTGTATTTCACAGTTATTTTGGTTAGAGTTTGAAATCTATTTCACAGTTTAAAAGTCTATTTTACAATTTTGATGTAAATAACTGTATACTCCATCCGTCCCATAAAAGGTTATCCATTTAATGTTTCACATGAAAAATAAGAAATAATGTTATTAAAGTAGGAGTTGTGAGTGGGTGGGAGGAAGAAAGTGAGATAGAGAATAGTAATAGAATAGTTGTTGTGAATATGATAAGTGGGTCATATGAATAAAAAAGTATTAAAAAAATTTCTTTTTAAAAAAATGAGACTTTTAAGTGTAACGCCCTAAACTACAAAGTGAGTAAGATTTTATGGACAGAGGGAGTAATGATTTTCACATTTAAATATCACATTTCTAAATAAGCAGAAGTAAGCAATGCTCAAGTCCAAAGAATCATAAGCACCAGAAACACAACTTCTTCCTTACCTCCAGGCCATTGATTCGGCTTCGATACACTAGATTCTTCTTCACCGCCATTGGTGCCAGACCAACCGGAAAAAGCATCAGCCGGAAAGCTCGAATTCCTCCGCCTCTGCTCTCCCACATTACCACTTTCACCATCGCTACCAACAGAAAAAACCCTAACCTGACGACTCAGCTTCTGAACACGTAACCGTACTAACACCGACGGACATTTCCGACAACTGAATGCTAATCGGAGCTGACTAGAGTTAGAACAAGATGTCGGTGCTGTCACGCAGGCCATATTTGAAGAATTCACGAGGTAAATTGAGCAAATTCTAGGGTTTTCGAATTATGAATCTGTAGAATCTGTGTAGTTAATTTCAAGGGTTTATAATTGCCTTTCACTCTCTAACCGTCGACTTTGCTCTCTCTCTCTCTCTCTCTCTCTCTAACTGTCAATATGCAATCCATTGGGCAGCAACACCACCATCCCCAATACTGAGGCTAGAGAGCGGCAGCAAAAATCACAGAAAATGAGCATCAATCAGGATTTTAGGATTTCGAATTTATTGATGATGAAATATTGAAATTGGAGCAGTAATTTGAAAAAGATTGTACCGTTGTCTAGAGGGAGGATTGCGCATAGAGAGAGAAGAGGAGATTGCTCATTCATAGAGAGAAAGAGAGAAAGAGATTGATTAAGGGCAGTTTGGTCATTTAAATTGTTATAAATAGGGTTAGGGACTCTACGGTCGTTTTGATTTGAACTCTTGGATCCTAAGATAGAATTCGAAATGTACTGTTTTTATTGGTAAATTACACCATATCTCAAGGTCTTATTGGTAAGAATCCCAATTTATAAATGTTGAATGGTGGTCTATTGAGGTAACTTTTAAGAGATAAACTTTTGAATCACTCAAAAAATGTGACCATTTGTAAATGTTGACCAGATTGCTAAGATCACTTCCATCCCGAGGCAAAGTCCATCCAATCCTATTTCCAAGACAAAGACGGTGACAATTTCCCGCCAAAGAAGAAGGTTTCCGAGTCTGACCAACTCCCATGGCGAACCTGAACACTTTTCTCGCCGCCAAATCTCCCATTCGTTCCCCACAACTCCGATCAGTACGTACGATTTCAATTCCAATCTTTACTCGTTTCTTCTACAGTTTTCCCTAATTTGATTTCATTCTCAGCTTCATTTGCACGATTGGTGGCTAATCAAGGTTGAAGGTGACTTCAATGGCTGCTGGCGATTGGGCGTCGGAGGATTTTCGTATAGAGAGTATGCATTTTTCAGCTCATTATTCCTTTTCTTCTTCTTGCAATTCGATTTTCATTTATTTTACTGGCTTCTTTTAATTTGGGAACTTGTGGTTGTCATATGACAACTTAAGGGATATGGTAGCGGGTTGGTGGAAGTGTATCAGTTTCAAGCATGGTTGGTTGTTCATGGAGTTTAGGTTTGTTAAGGATAGTTGAATATGTGGATAGGGATGTCATTCGAGAAATATTAGTTTGTCAGAGACCTCTTAAAAGCTATTTCTGAGATTGATAGAGGTACGTCCTTTTTCGGAGGAACTTAATGCCAGGGGAGTATTTTGACAAAGGGGTTTGAAGAGGTTGGAAGATATTAGCTGGCATCAAAACTCTAAGGTAAAGTGGGTGCCGTGTAATCAGCAGGTTGTTGCAGGTAAAAGGCTGAGCTATGTCTCTGAGGTCTAACTAGACTCAGGTGGGTAGTAAGTAGTCCTGCCTTGATTATGATTCTGGTTCTAGTTTTTGTAAGGATGTGTTTCATGAGCAGGATAGGCGTTAGCCCACGCTTTAGGTTCTAGATTGGGGCTCTCTTACTCGTGAGAAGAGCCAATGAGGAAATCTGGTTCTCTATTTTCAACATGGCAAGAGATAAGGCTCCGATGCCTAGTGTTCTCATATCGCTTTCTCTCACTCCTGTTGGGAGGTGGACAGTAATGATGTTTATCGAGTATTTATAGAGTTTTACTGTATTGGTATTATGTTACTGTCATCACTTTGGTTCCATAAAATGACCGGTGAGGTAAGGTGAGAGACTATATATCCATCAGTTGGTGACTAGTGTTTATAAGATTGTGACCAAGGTTTTGTCTTTGTGTTTGAGAAAGGTATTGCTGTGTATCATTTTGGTTGCTCAAAGTGGATTGTTAGGGGTTGTCAAAGTATTTACACAGCTTTAGTGGCAAACAAGGTTGTTGAGGATTTAGATCGTAGAGGTGAAAGGGGTTGGTCTTGAAAATGACAGAATTCATTTCCGGGTTCATAACCATTTTGTTAGCATGACAGAGGTTTGGGGTCAGTTGGAGACAGTGGATTTGGGGATGTTTCTGTCCCCGTCTCTCTCGGTTATTGTGAATGGTAAGATTTTTTTTGATTTTTTTTTTTTGTGGGGAGATCCTAAGTCTGTCTTTTCTGGATCCAGTTGTCTAGAGGTGGCTAGGCATCTTGATGGGAGGAAAAGGGCGTTCTCTGCCCTTGAGGGTTGTATTACCTTCACACGAGCTTGTCTCTTGTCACTTTAACTTTCTTATAAAGCGATCCCTTGATTTAATGTTTGAAAGTGATCCTATTTTGAATATCCACATAGGGGCAGACACCCTTGGATTTGGTTTCATACTTTCTTTAGACTTCCAAGATATTGACAGAACGTTTTATTCTTATTAGCTTATTTAATATATCCACAGAAATTGTTCAAACTGTTACAGGGACGGGTAAGGTGACATCTGCATTTCCCGGATCCTTTAAACTGACTAGATGGTTTAAAATTGTGGCAAAGAGTTTTGGCCCTTCATTAATTGCTTATGCTATTTCTTGATAGACAAGGATATATATTTCATTCTTGGTTAACTTATATTCAATTTTACACCTCAGGAAATTTGGTATTAGAGTTTTATGCTCTTCAGCTATTACCAAAAGGCATGATCATGTCACTCTTGAGACAGCCGATGGCATCACAGTTACATTGAGTGGTCTCATAAATAGGTCTCATACACAAGAGAAAGGCTTCCCACCCGAGGTATGTGATCCTTTCTTCTTCTTTACCTATAAAATTATCTTGGTGTCAAGTATTTATGTTGGTGGAATCCCAATTGAATCCACTGCCTTTTCAACTTTACGTTAAATATGTTTTCATCTATCTAGAACACAGTTCTGACTTGCTTATGCCTCTCCAAATCATAGCTGCACATATATGTAGTGGAGCGAGGGGGTCTTTGATATCATGTCATCTTTCTCTCTCTCTTACTCCGTATTTCTTACTTAGTACAGGGGTGTGAGATATGCCAGGATATTTTGTAGGAGTCAAAATATTGTTTTAAACTGGTTTACCTAAAATGCTACTACTCCTTCCGTCCCAATCTAAATGTCCCAACTTTCCTTTTTGGGCGTCCCATTTAAAATGTCTCAACCCAAAAAAGGAAAGTTTTTTTTTACTATTCCACCCACTCATTCTCTCTCCTACTTTTACACTCACAACATTCTCTCTCCTAACTATTCCTATCACTCATTCTCTCTCCGATTTAATTTTTCATACAACATTTAATTTTTTTCTCTTTCTTACATCACTTTCCTTAATTCCCGCGCCGAACCCATTTTGAGACATTTAGATTGGGACGGAGGGAGTATTTTTTATGATACTGTTTCTGGTACAAGTGTTTGACCTTGGTGGATATCCACTTTGTACATTAAATTCAGCGATGCAAAGCAGCTTTTACGTTTTCTTGTTCACGAGCACGAATATCATTACGTTATGTATTAATCTGGTGCTCAAACTTCAGATTTTCTATTTATTTATTTTTACAGAAGAAACCTGTAATCATTTACTGCTTGCAAACAGAATTTTGTTTGATTTGAGCTATGATTCCAAATTTCTCTCCCACCACTTATATGGAAAAAATAACCTTAAGACAACAATCTCTTGTAAATTGAGTCCATTTTTTTTTTAATTTGAACAGGTTTGCAGCTACTTCCTCTATGGATTTCCGTATAACTGGAAAGAGTATGCTGATCAATCTTCTTGTGAAGAATCAATAAAAAATATTTCTGAGAATGATGACACAAGAATTACCCTTCCTATATCTTTTGATGATCTTCCGGTCACTACGGTATGTGATCTTTTGATGACTACTACTGGACCTGATTATTGTGCAATAACAGAGACTATTTTCAATGATATACTTGGCAAGTGTGTTAATGATTCTTCTTCAAGTCCTTGCGAACCTTCAGTTAATTTAGATGAGGAAAACACGTATCAAGAAACACCACGAAAACGTGAGAGAAATAAAAGAAAAGATCATGGTTCTATTTCCCTCGTGACACCGAAGAAAATAAAAGATCCTCCAAAGACTCCTAATCAATCTAAGGTTGGTGTTGAAGTTGAAGGCCTGAGCTCAAACGCAAGGGGGGTAGCCACGAGAAGCATGACTAGGGCAAGAACCTTAAAGAAGAATGAAGTTGAGAACCCTCCTCCGACCACTTTTATCAAGTGCAGTCTTGCTATATCAGTTCTTGAATCAAGGGGCTCTGCAGATAACAATGAAGTGGTCTCGGAAAAACCATCTGAACCTTTAAGAAGAAAATCGGCAAGAAATACTAGAAGATCTAATAGACCAAAATGCCCTGAAGTGTCATCTGTAACAGGCCAGGAATCCAAGGACAATTGAGGAAGAAATATGTTACTACTACCTCTTCCAAATTGTAATTTTGGTTATTATTGGAATGTATTTTTAAAAGTAAGATGATGCCGGGAATTATATATATTTTTTTATTTGGTTCTCTGCTAGGCTTGTAATTTTGGTTATTATTGGAATCTGGAGTCTCTAGGAGTTGGGGCAGATAAAGTCAAAGAAAGATATATGGAAAACTTTAGCTAAGGAATAAATAGTCTTTACCCTTCTCCTTTTGAGTTTTTAAATTTTTTAATCACTTTGATTTTGACTAAAAAAAAAAAGTTATAAAAACAAAGTTGTTGCCTAGAGATTTAAGGTCATTGATCCAATTTAATTTAACAGAGACTTCTCTAATGGAACCCTATAGACCTTAATTAAACAAAATGAATTTAGGTCTTTATTCGTTAATTTTTAGGTTTGATTCGTAATTTTTTTACTGGGGTTAGTCACGTGACTGTATGTGACCTAAATCAGTTAAAAAATTAACGACTCCATTAAATGAGTGAGAACATTGGAATAATTGCATACTTGAATGAAGAAATTGAATCCAAAATTATTTAAGTGAGCTTATTGAAAAAACGTGAAAACTCAATTTGGCCATTTAAGCAGATGTAAGATTTGCGTTGGGCTAGGCTGGCGTTTAGGTTTCATGATGAAGAGGGTGGGTGCGTATTTATGAGGATGGACATGTTTCTAGGTGTCCATTGACTTAGACTTTCACCATTCTTCTTCTTTGATTAATAATTCTTACTGATTTAACAAAAATTCCTTTAAGTGCCTTTCTTTTTACCTTTAGGATCTTCTGCGAGTTTCGTAACATGTTTATCTCTTTTTTTCTTTTTGTACGAACGACCCACAAACTTCAAATTCATTTACACCTCCCCCCCCCCCCCCACACCCACACAAACTTCAAATTCATTTACCCTGATTGATGCAGGAATTAGTCCGGATCAACTTTAGGCTCCGTTTGTTTGGGGAAATTGTTTTTCAAAAAACATTTTCCCCACTTTTCTAAGTTAAATAACTTACGAATTTTTCGTAATTAAAACATTTCCCATAAAATGGTAATACCCTCATACACACCTAACTTTTCATACACCTCACGTTACCCACCCCACATCAACCACCCCTATTCCATCCCTTGATAAAAAAAATATTTATATTAAAATTAAATTTTACAATTCTCCCTCCCCCTCAACACCACTAAAATTAGATTTTACAATTCTCCCTCCCCCTCAACACCATGACCCCCCCACCCCCCCACCCCCCGTCGGGTAAAAAAAAAATTAATCATTTAAATTTATTTTTAACAGCTCCCCACTCCCACCACCACCACCTCAAGTTCAAAAAATATTTTTTTATTTATTTTTAAATTATATTTTAACAACTCCCCCACTCCCAAGCAATTTTTTTATTTATGTTAAAATTATTTTTTTAACAACGCTCACCAACCCCCCTATCACGGTTAAACTTTTTTTTTACTTATAATTAAATTAATTTATTTTTTAACAACTCCCCACCCAACCACTCCCTCCCCTACTCTCGACGACCTACCCTACCCCCCCCCCCCAAACTCTCGGCTACCCAGCCTATCCCACCCTACCCTATCACCACCCTTGTCTACCATCATTTTACTCTTTATATTTCCCCCACCACCCTATCATACCCTACCCTACCCTATCCTATCCCACACCCACCCACCTCACCCCTACTAATTCACACCTACCACCCTATCACCCCACCTCCATCACCCTATCCCATTCTATCTCTTTCAACTTATCTCAAATTATGTTTTTATTGAAAAATATTTTCATTAAACAGATGAAAATATCTTTTGTAAAACATTTTTCTTACCAAACAGCCGAAACATGTTTATCTCATTTTTCGGAAAACAGTTTCATTTTTTCGAAAAATATTTTACAGGAAATCATTTTTCGTAAGTTGTTTTACGCGAAACAAACGGAGCCTTAGTCCAGCAGTCAGTTTGTACTCCGGCGCCTATAACCTGAAACCACGAACAAACAACTAGTCGGGATGGTCTACGTCTAATACCGTCCATCGTGAGAATAAGTATATGTATCTTAGACGTATAAATCGTATTTAAACAAAGTATATTTCAACTGTAAAAATGATGTTACCTTTTTAGGTGAATTGTGGGTTGATATTAATACTACAATCATTGGATAGATGTTAAAAATCCCGTAAAAATCGGCGGGAATGTAAGGATTAATCGTCTAAGCGAATATAAAAGTTTGTTATTTTGGGTGTTATGCTCCTTTCTGAAGTACTGCTCTTCTACGTTCGAGAGGGCCTTGCTAACATAATAAACTGGCTTTTGGGTGGTATGCTCCTCCCCGACTAATACAGCTGCCACCGTGATGGAGGAAAACTCCCTCTTGTAATAAAAACCGAGCAAGTGTACTCACTACCGGTGTAGCAGTATGCAAATGCAGGGGTCGAATTCACAGATACTCGTTGGTAAACAAATAAAGTGAAAGCAGTGAATTTTGTAATCAAATTTTATAGATTTGATTTAAAAACTAAAAGCATAAAATAAATAACAAACACTACTAAGCAAGAAAACAGATTATGAGCAGAGATTCGTAGATTGGATTTCACTTTACCATCATTCTATGCAAAATTTTACTTATAAAACATTAACTCAACTTCTAGGGTTCATTCACTTTTGCTAGAATCGACACGGTTAGGTGGCCGGATTACAATCCTAAATACTCTCTTTAATATTGTAGATTCTATTACGGTTCCACAATATGCCAAGAATACATTAAGAACGAAAGAATTAAAGAACCTAACGTTGATCTGATTCTATTACGGCACAGATCAAGTTATTCAATTAATAGTGGTCTATCTATAAATCGCCCAAATTAATGGCTCAATAAATACCCAATTATTCAAAGATGAGTTCGTATCTTAACATACGTCTCGAATCCAAGAACAAGAAATTAAAATCTATTGATGAACTAGAAGAAATTAAATAGAAAGAATTAAAATATTAATATTGCATAGAAATCCGGCGAAGATCAAAACAATCTACAAATCTAATAAATTAGCTACTCATAATTAATAATAAAAACCTGGAAATTGAATTGTTCTTCCCTTCAATTCAATGGATTTGTTGAAGAAAAACAAAATAATAAAACTCTAAAACATGATATGGTCTGTGATATCAACTACCGTGGCTGCTTGCTTTATATAAATAATAGGGTAAATCACATGGACCCAAGCTGAGAAATAACCATAATACCCTTCACTAATACGTCAATATTGTGCTGGAACGGCGGACGGAGCGCGGCCGCTCTGCTGTTAACGCGAACGCCCTTGTTGGCAGTAAGTTGGCTGAGCATTTTTGCCTTTGAGCGCGGCCGCCCTGTTTGAGTAGCGCGTCCGCCCTTGTTGCCTTAGCCCATCCCAGCGCCTTGGCCCATCTTCTCTACAATGGCCCCAAATGTCCTAGGTTCGGCCCCAAATGTCCTAGGCCACACCATGAAGTGGCCGGCCACCTTCAGAATGCAATGGCCTAATTTTAGTATCAATACATACTCGGTTCACCTCGCACTTTTGCAATCGCAATTTGATCACTATAATGACTTCTTTTGCACTTCGCTCTTTGAGACTTTATTTTTCATTTTAACCCAGGAATTTTTATAAATCAAATTCGTCCAAAAATTCCATATTTCCAGTTTAGTCCTTGAATTTTCAATATTTCCAATTTAATCCAAAAGCTTCCAAATGCCAGTTTAGTCCTTGAGCTCATAATTTCAGTTTTTTTCCTTCTCTGCTCCGCTCCACTTTATTCCTTTTGCACTTTTTAGCCATAAAATGCACCTTTAATCAGCTCTATACCATGTACTCATAAAATACTCACAAACCACATCAAATATACATAAAACTCGGGAATCAAATGCAAAGAAAGCCTAAAAGTGCATCATTTGGATGGGTAAATACACATCCATCAAACACCCACAAACTAACCTTTTGCTCGTCCCGAGTAAAACAAAACTAAAAGAAGTAAAATACAGCTATTCTAACTACTAATAATAAAACATTAAAACAAAATAATATTTTTGGGATGTTCTATCAAAGATGAGTCATTGGCCCTACAAGTCTCAGATTCTCACCAACACACATAATCAACAAGTGCCACCACAGTAATGGGATTACAATCACATTGAAGCATAAAACTCACAATTTTCCACCGCGGCCTGAATGATGAATGAATTATGGGAGGTCACTGCCAACAACCTAAGATTGTTTATGGATTCACTAAGTGATGCTCTAAATCAATATGTTATAGATATTACAACCCAAAAAGGACACTCATATGCACATTTACACGATTGTCAACCCGGTTACTCGATATTGAAAGAATAATATGGCTCAAAGTTAAGTGCGAAAGATCGCAGGGCTAGGTTCATGGTTACAAATGAAGGTAAAGACTAATCAGCTCTATACCCTGTACTCATAAAATACTCACAAACCACATCAAATATACATAAAACTCGAGAATCAAATGCAAAGAAAGTCTAAAAGTGCATCATTTGGATGGGTAAATACACATCCATCAAACACACACAAACTAACCTTTTGCTCATCCCGAGTAAAACAAAACTAAAAGAAGTAAAATACAGCTACTCTAACTACTAATAATAAAACATTAAAACAAAATAATATTTTTGGGATGTTCTATCAAAGATGAGTCATTGGCCATACAAGTCTCAGATTCTCACCAACACACATAATCAACAAGTGCCACCACAGTAATGGGATTACAATCACATTGAAGCATAAAACTCACAATTTTCCACCGCGGCCTGAATGATGAATGAATTATGGGAGGTCACTGCCAACAACCTAAGATTGTTTATGGATTCACTAAGTGATGCTCTAAATCAATATGTTATAGATATTACAACCCAAAAAGGACACTCATATGCACATTTACACGATTGTCAACCCGGTTACTCGATATTGAAAGAATAATATGGCTCAAAGTTAAGTGCGAAAGATCGCAGGGCTAGGTTCATGGTTACAAATGAAGGTAAAGACATACGAAAGCAAGAAAGTGAAGCTAGAAAGTCTTTTTGTAACAATACATCCCCACTTTGATGATAATTTCTCCACTCACCCTTATTACTTCCCAACGTGCCAACCCACAAACAAAAACTTTTTCATACATTGACATGGGGTTGAACACATTCCATTACTTTCTTTGGTTACCTTGACACAAAAATTTCCACTTTACATTAGAGAGGGCAAGGCTTTTTTTTTTTTTTTGCTTTGCACAATTACATCACGAAGAATGTGCATTCAATATTTTTTTTTTTATCAAGCCCCTCTTTTCATTACATAACATGACCCTTTTCTTTATTTTCGTGACCACTTTCCACTCGATCCTTTGATTATCAAAACATCTCCCAAAATATCCCCATTCTTTCCCTAGTTTCACTTTCTTGAAAAGGTGAGAAAATAGTGTATAAGTTAAAAGGGTAGGACAATGAGGGTACAAAAGAAGGCGAATGGTGGTCTAAGATAACCTCTCACTTTGTGAGAGATTCCATTCTTTTTCAAGCTCAAAAGGGGTTCTAGCGGAATATTTTTATATGAGTGACGAGAAAGTTTAAGGCTTACAAAAAGGGATTCAAAGAATAGCCATATATATCAAGTAACCTATTGACGTGTTATTGACAATCATGCAAACATGTTCTAGGGACCCCGAGAATACACGAAGTGATCCCATAAAAGGCACCTAAGTTGATGACAATGACCAAGAATATGATACGGAAGTGAGAGGTGGTGCAATCATAATTTAAATGTTTCAATGCAATCCCAATCACCACACTAATAATAGCACATGTGATTTTAAAATTAAAGCACACTCTAATCATCACAGACTTTGGCCAACATCCCAACTATGAAAAGAACAAAATTTTTTAAAAAAATTTTCTATTTTTTTAGAGGGTGACACTATATACACTCCCCTATAAACCCACAAACTCGGAGAGTTGCCCACCCCCAAACTCAAAACATGCTATGTCCTCAGAGCACAGAGAACAAAAGCGTGCCTTGGGTTCGACGGATAGCAAGACACTACTAGACAGTAATCAACATAAAAATAAAACATACCTCATTGGGTTGCCTCCCAAGCAGCGCATTTGTTTAAAGTCGTTAGCCCGACTATGGTCCCAAGCTTACTTGGCCTTTGCTTTGCGCCCTTTGGACCATCTCTTCTCCTCACGGGCACAAACGCCCTTCTCTTTCCAAATCAGCTCTCCATTGTCAACAAGTAGGGGTAAAGCCACATTTATTTTTGAGACTTTACGCTTGTGCTTACCCCTCTTTCTTTTCTTTTTATTGGGGTTTTCACCCCCAAACTCAACCTTTTCTGCAACCTGCAGAACACCATTCTCACAACCAAGATCAAGAGAGTTATCATGCACAAAAATAGTAGCAAATATAGAATCAGATAAATCACTATAACTCTCCCCACTAACTTTACGTTTTGAAGGCCCTTTTGGTAGATGTGATGGATTCGACTCTTTATGGGAGTCGTGTGGGGAGTGATACGACCCGTTACTCCTAGAGTATTGGTCGGCTTTATTGTTACTAGCCACGAGACAAACGTCCGCATTATCCCCACTTTTCTCACATCCATTCACATCATTTTTAAAAATTGGAAAATCAGTTATGGCTCCTACAAAACCATCTTTGGGAAAGGGTTTCTCATCATCTTTGAGCATACAAAACTTACATTCTTCCCCCATACCTCTCAAGGACACCATCCCTTGACACACATCAATGGTGGCCTTAGTGTCAAACATAAATGGCCTCCCAAGTAGAATGGGAGTTTTCAGTTGTTCCTCACTTGATCCCTCCATACACATCACATAAAAGTCAATAGGGATAATGATTTTATCAATTTTAACCAACACCCCTTCAATAACCCCTAAAGGTCTTTTGATTGAGAGATCTGCCAATTGCAAGTCTCTCATGGGTGGTTTCAACTCACATACCCCCAAACTTCTAAAAACATGAAAGGGCGTCACATTAACACTTGCCCCAAGATCCAACAAACCTTTAAAATTTTGACCCCCTAAAGAAATTGGGATAGTGAAACACCCGAGGTCTTTTTGAACATGATTAACTTTTTCATTCTCATTAACATCATCATTATTATCAAAACAATCAATATTATCAAGAGAAGATAGAAATACCTCCTCGATTTTCTCACTCTCATCCCACACTGTCGTGATTGACTTTGCTTGCTCAGGTGGGTTCTTCTCTTTCATCAACTCTTGGGCAACCTTCACAAGTTGCTCTACTTGTGTTCCCATCTTTTCAAACGCAACATACGTATTTACGTTTGCTTTGCTTTGCATCTCCATCCTTAAGCTATTTGGATTTGCCCGGCTCCCAAGGCTCTTTATCATGTTGTCAGTGGTGGCACATGAAGAGGTTTCACTTGCTGATTATGATGGCCACCCCATGGATTGTAATTGCCATATTGATTGCCTTGGGGTGGTGGCCTTGGTGCATATCCATTAAAAGCATGTGCCTCGTCAGGATTATAAAAGAAATTTGCGCACTTGGACACATATTAGTCACATGAGATGATAAATCACAATTTGTACAATAATCGGTAATAACATTGGCACCAGCAGAAGTGCCACAAGTCAATTTATCCAATTTATTATTTAAAAGTGCAATGCTTTGAAATATTATCACTAGCATTCAATTCAAGTACCCCTTGTTCTACCCCTCGAACTCTTTTGTTGAGAATTAGCACTCAACATCTCAAATAAAGCTTTAGTTTCTTAGGGGTCTTGGCTCCTATCGAGCCTCCAGCAGCATTGTCAACCATTGATTGACCATTGTCATTCAAGCCATCATAAAAGGCTTGGTTTAGTGAGGGTAGTGTGAAATTGTGTTGGGGACATTGCATTAACATTGTATTAAATCTTTCCCACGCCTCATGAAAGGGTTCCCCCACATCTTGGGAAAATGTCATCAATTTCTGTCTAAAGCTAGCCAACAGATGATGTGGGTAATATCTTTTAAGGAACACATCTTGCAATTCTACCCAAGTACTAATGCTGCTCGGTGCAAGCATCATCAACCATGTTTTAGCCACTCCCTTAAGAGTGTAAGGAAAACACTTCAGTCTAATTTGCTCCTCAGTCACTCCCTGTCTCAACAAAAATTGAGCAACAACAATAATATACTCTTTAAGGAACGTGAGTGCATCCTCACTGTGCAATCCGTGAAAGCTTGGCAACATGGCAAAGTATTATCCTTTGACCTCTAGATTTTTGGCCGCATCGGACAAAGACTATGCAAGAGGTAGATGTGTCTACCCTAGGTCTCAGGAAATCATTCATAGTCTGCGCCGGTGGTACTGCCATCTCGGCTTTCTCTTCCTCTACCTCGGTGGTGGAGGGTTCTGATTCGGTGTCCGAATCCGAGAAAAGGGGATTAAAGAGGGGATCGCCCTCAAATGCTTCCTCAAGTCTATTTATGTTATCGTCCAATGGCACCAATGTAGGCTTCAAAGAACGATGACCTTGCATTCACTACCTAAACCTACTTGTTTACTTGCAACAAGTCCCCGGCAACGGCGCCAAAAACTTGATGGAGGAAAACTCCCTCTTGTAATAAAAACCGAGCAAGTGTACTCACTACCGGTGTAGCAGTATGCAAATGCAGGGGTCGAATCCACAGAGACTCGTTGGTAAACAAATAAAGTGAAAGCAGTGAATTTTGTAATCAAATTTTATAGATTTGATTTAAAAACTAAAAGCATAAAATAAATAACAAACACTACTAAGCAAGAAAACAGATTATGAGCAGAGATTCGTAGATTGGATTTCACTTTACCATCATTCTATGCAAAATTTTACTTATAAAACATTAACTCAACTTCTAGGGTTCATTCACTTTTGCTAGAATCGACACGGTTAGGTGGCCGGATTACAATCCTAAATACTCTCTTTAATATTGTAGATTCTATTACGGTTCCACAATATGCCAAGAATACATTAAGAACGAAAGAATTAAAGAACCTAACGTTGATCTGATTCTATTACGGCACAGATCAAGTTATTCAATTAATAGTGGTCTATGTATAAATCGCCCAAATTAATGGCTCAATAAATACCCAATTATTCAAAGATGAGTTCGTATCTTAACATACGTCTCGAATCCAAGAACAAGAAATTAAAATCTATTGATGAACTAGAAGAAATTAAATAGAAAGAATTAAAATATTAATATTGCATAGAAATCCGGCGAAGATCAAAACAATCTACAAATCTAATAAATTAGCTACTCATAATTAATAATAAAAACCTGGAAATTGAATTGTTCTTCCCTTCAATTCAATGGATTTGTTGAAGAAAAACAAAATAATAAAACTCTAAAACATGATATGGTCTGTGATATCAACTACCGTGGCTGCTTGCTTTATATAAATAATAGGGTAAATCACATGGACCAAAGCTGAGAAATAACCATAATACCCTTCACTAATACGTCAATATTATGAACGGCGGACGGAGCGCGGCCGCTCTGCTGTTAACGCGGACGCCATTGTTGGCAGTAAGTTGGCTGAGCATTTTTGCCTTTGAGCGCGGCCGCCCTGTTTGAGTAGCGCGTCCGCCCTTGTTGCCTTAGCCCATCCCAGCGCCTTGGCCCATCTTCTCTACAATGGCCCCAAATGTCCTAGGTTCGGCCCCAAATGTCCTAGGCCACACCATGAAGTGGCCGGCCACCTTCAGAATGCAATGGCCTAATTTTAGTATCAATACATACTCGGTTCGCCTCGCACTTTTGCAATCGCAATTTGACCACTATAATGACTTCTTTTGCACTTCGCTCTTTGAGACTTTATTTTTCATTTTAACCCAGGAATTTTTATAAATCAAATTCGTCCAAAAATTCCATATTTCCAGTTTAGTCCTTGAATTTCCAATATTTCCAATTTAATCCAAAAGCTTCCAAATGCCAATTTAGTCCTTGAGCTCGTAATTTCAGTTTTTTTCCTTCTCTGCTCCGCTCCACTTTATTCCTTTTGCACTTTTTAGCCATAAAATGCACCTTTAATCAGCTCTATACCCTGTACTCATAAAATACTCACAAACCACATCAAATATACATAAAACTCGGGAATCAAATGCAAAGAAAGCCTAAAAGTGCATCATTTGGATGGGTAAATACACATCCATCACACCGCATGATCACCGGCTGACAAATATACATATAAGATCTCTCCCTGAGTTGGGCTACTCAAAATTGGGGGCGAGAGGTGAGATATCTCTTAAGTTGTTGAAAAGATGTTGAACACTCAAACCGTCCACTCGAAGGCTTTGGTACCCCTCAAAGTTTTGAATAACAGGAGAGATTTCTCGACCGACTTGGCTATGAAATGCCCCAAAGCAGCTACTCGGCCATTTAGTCGTTGAACCTCCTTGATGCAAGAGGGCTCCTGCATTTCGATCAACGCCTTAATCTTCTCAGGATTGGCCTCAATTCCTCGTTGTGATACCATGAACCCTAGGAACTTTCCTTCTGCTACTCCGAATACACACTTGCTATGATTCAACTTCATGTCGTTTGCTCGTAGATTGACGAACGTTTCATTTAGGTCGGCTACATGACGTCCTGACTTGGTTTTGATAACCATGTCGTCGATGTAGGCCTCAATGTTTCGGCCAATTTGACTCGCAAAAACTTTATTGACCATCCTTTGGTAAGTAGCTTCAACATTCTTTAGCCCGAATGGCATTTTTGAATAACAATACACCCCACCGGCGGCCTGGAAAGCTGTCTTTTCAACATCTTCTTCACACATCTTAATTTTGTTGGTAGCCCGAATATGCATCCAAGAAACTGAGGGTGGTATGGTCGGCGATAGAATCAACCAATTTATCAATACGAGGCGAAGGATAGTTGTCAATGGGGCAAGCTAGGTTCAGATCGGTGAAATCGACACACATTTTCCCTTTTCCATTCGCTTTTTTTACCATCACTACATTCGCAGCCATGTTGTGAAGGTCGCTTCTTTGATTATGTCCGCACCGAGTAGCTTGTCGACCTCTTGCTTGATGGCGACCTATTTGTCTTGAGCAAATATTCTTAACTTCTGGCTTTTGAACTTGATTGTGGGATTCACCTCAAGCCTGTGTAGGGTTACTTCTTCCTTAATTCCTTTCATGTCCTCGACTCTCCACGCAAAATATCCATGTTTTCTCTCAGCAGGGTGATGATTTCGGCCCTCTCCACAGACGGTAGCTGATTACCTACTTTGATTTTTTGGACGGGGTAGTCCGCGTAGTCCGCATTAATCTCAACCTCTTCTAGCTCGTCAATGGGCTTGAGCTCTAGACCGTCTCTATAATGTAAGGTTTCAATTATGATTTCCCTGACTCTCCTTCTTTCTTCTTCCTCGAGATGTGGTGCCTCAACCTCGATTATCCTATCCAACTCCGTTAGCTCTAACTCGGCGAAGGTAGCCCCCGAGTTTTTGTTGATTGAATGACATAGATCTCCGAGGATAATTTGATCGACTAAACTGGATTTATTTCCTCTACTTCGCCCGGTTTGAGCACCAGTTCCATCTCCTGGTCGCTTGACGGACGTGTCGCCTCAATCATGACTTGGTGATCTGAGGGATATGTCTTCTCAAACCCCATAGGGTCGACCAGGATTGGTTCATCGAGTTCAAACATATCTTTGTCCATACATGTGATAGTTGCCATTTCTGAGGTCATAGTTGTCAATGACTCGAAAAACTTCCAACTTGCCCCAGGCGTTTCAAATTCGAGCTCTCTTTTCTTCTACGCTCTGAGAACATGATCGAGGTATTCCCTCGTCGTACCCAAAACACACCCGACACCTAAAGGGGTAGGAAATTTGACCCGCTGGTGGGGGATTAATGAGACCATCCCCAAGGCGACCTGGCCAGAGATTCTCAGGATCGTGTGGTAGTCACTTACCACATCAATGACAATGAATGCCACCTTAGCTGTTGTTCTCAAAGGATGTTGCCAAATGTCTACTTCAAGTTCAATCTGACCTTTTGCATCGAGCCTGTGGTTCGTGAAGCCCTTCATTCGACATGCATAAGGCGACAGACGAGTATCCGAAAGACCAATTTCTTTAAAAATGTTGTAATAAAGTATGTCCTTGCAGGCTCCAGTGTCGATCAAGATTCGGCTAGACGTGCATTTGTCAATGAGACCGGGGATGATCAAACTTTGCTCCCGGGAGGCCATGCGGCCAACTCATACGGATAAAAACTAATGACGTCCTCTTGCACACAACTCCTGGGGGGATATAAGGAGCTTTAGTCAACTGGAAAATTTTGTACTTGAGGGACGTGTTGCTCGATTCCTCCGCAATTACCCCAAATGTCATCCTGGGTTGCCTTGGCTCTTGTTGCTCTCCTGTAGGTCGGTCCCCTGCAGGGGGACGATCTTATTTCACAAACCGATCCAATCGACCCTCATTGACCCATTTATGGATGATTCTCTTTAAGCTTAAACAATCTTTCGCGTTTGTGACCATTATCTTTGTGGTAGTCGCATTACTTGTTGCTGGTTCTACGAAACTTTTTTTGTGGGTTTATGGGAGCTGGGGGCCTAGGTCGATCGTATTCATAATCTCCGTTCGACTAACTATGAGGGGGATGAAGTTTTCGGGACTCTTTCAGTCGCCTTATTACGATTTTCCCCTCACCATTGCCTTGGTCGACTTTGGTAGTTACCCCTTGGGACGAATCTCCCGCCTCAGCACCATTGACGTCTTTATTCCTTAGTTTTTGTTCCTCTGCTACTGCGACATCGTATGCTCTTTCAAATAGCTCCTTCCTGGTGGTTGCTAGCCTGACTTGCAGTTCGTAATCTAAGTCGTGCGAGGATACCCCATTTCGGAAGCAATTGATGGCCTCTCTGTCAGTCAAGTCTTCTTCGATCTGGTCGACCAACTCCTTGAACCGTATGAAATAGCTCATGGTACTTTCCGTCTTTCCTTGGCCGATATTGTTCAGGTGACTGTTTCTTTCGGGCTCCGGCCGTCAAGAATCTCTCCGGGAATTTACGGCGCATGTATCGCCAGCTATTAATGCATCCTATTGTTGACAGGTCGTGGAACCAAGTCAAAGCAGCACCCATGAACGTGCTTGTGAGCACTTTGCAAAGTACGTTGTCCTTAGAGGAGACCAGGCACATTTGCGCCTCAAAATGTTGCATATGGTTCAAGGCATTGGCCGTTCCTGAATACTTCTCTAGGTCGGAAATTTGAAGCCGGGCTCGAGTGGGCTCCGATCTTGCTTCCATTGAGCTAAAGTTCGAAGGGTATTATCATTTCGTTCAACCTTGCTCTGGCTGTTCTGGTGGTCGGCCTCCATTTCATCCAACCTTCTCTTGAGGTTCAACAGTTCTCGTGCATCCAAATCAGGTCCCTCTGCTCTGTGGTGTGAAACAGAGTTAGACCTTTGTTGTTCGTCTTTATGGTACGACCTCCGGGAAGGTATTTGTTCCCTCCTGTTTCGCGGGGGCGATCTCTCCTTCCTCTCACTTCTTGGTGGTGATCGACCTCCCGCCGCGGGTACACCCTTAGCCTTGGGAGGCGACTTACCCTGATTTCGCTCAGCCTCCAAACGTCTCCTTCGAGCTAACTCAACCTCCTCTCTCTCTATTTTTGTTGAGTTTTTTTCGCAAGTCGCCACTGTGATTAACTGAATTTCCCTCGGGGTGGGTTTCCTCATTTCTCCTATCTCCCACTGAGAGCTCGGGAACTCTGTCTCTTGGTCATTGGGAGATTTGTGACGGTGCTGCTCAATGAGATCTATGGTCGTCTTCATCAGAAGACTCTGGTAGCTCAAACAGTTTGTCATGAACGTCCAAAAGGCTCTATAGGACTCTTGCCCGCTCCAATAATAAGGCCTTGCTACTTGGGTGAGGAGCTAAGGGACCTGTAAGGTCGCCTGTAGTCGTGCAACCCGTTCGTTGTTTCTTGCCTTGTTGGCCACCTCTTGGGCATGCATTGGCCTCTTATCCCTTATCCTATCCTGGATCCATACTCCGTCCGACACAATGGGATCGGGTTTGTCTTCTGTGGGGGTTTTTGGGAGGAGGAGATAGGAAAACAGTGTGGTTTCCTGCGCCACAAACTGGGCCTGTGTCGTTGCCAATGACGTTTCCAACGGCAAAAAAAAAATTGTCAGTTGTTTACGTGATCGACGGAGACGGTGGCGATATAGCCATCTGACACCATAATGTGAAGTTTGAGTGATTTCGAGGTCTAGGAAGCTCAATTTCCGACAATGGAACCAAACTAATGATATAGGAGTTGGTCCGGATCAGCCTTAGTCCCCGGCAGTCAAGTTGTACTCTGGCGCCTATAACCTAAAACCATGAACAAACAACTAGGCAGGATGATCGCCGGCTAATACCCTACGACGTATGGATAAGTATATGTGTCTTATATGTATAAACCGTATATAAACATAGTATATTCCAACTTTAAAAATGATGTTACCTTTTTAGGTGAATTGTGGGTTGATGTTTATAATGTAATCATTGGACAGACGTCACAAATCCCGTAAAACCCGACGGGAATGTAGGGATTAACCATATCAGCAAATATAGGAGTTTGTTATTTGGCGGCGCAGAGCATGCCTACTTGTCGAGGTTGTTCGGCTTATCGAGGTTGACCTGAATTCGTGACTTGGTTAGGCAGAGGTTGTACACAAGGGATGGGTCGTACATCGGACCAAGATAGGTCGCAACCTAGGAAAGGTCGGACCATAGGCTTGATCGACTGAACCAGCTCGATCGATACCTAGCCTTATGGGCGCTGCGATGAGCCCCTTAGGCGTATTGGGCCTTTGGAGTTGATTGGACGTTGGACCACCCTTATTAGACCCGATCTGTCACTTTTATTCCATTCAACCCCTTCTTCACAATAACAACAAGAAGGAACAAATTGATTGATAATTTAGATGGAACCAAAGTGTGAAAACCCCAATGAGCATGCACACAATCGTCCGAGCTCACAACAGATTAAGGTTTACAAAGAAAGGACCAAATGAACAGAATTTGATGATGTCACTTTGATAGAGTAACCAAATACAACAAACACAATTCCACAGATTTAACTAATTTTCACAATTTAATACAACAAAAATCCAAATAGAGTAACCAATAAAATCTTTCTTTTTTGTTTGAAGAGCCATGTCACATAGGGTTGAGTAGTACCTAGCTACAACAAAACCAACAACAACAACAACAACAACAACAACAACAAAAACAAAACCAACAACAAAAAACCTAGCTAGAGTTTGATTTCAACTAGAAATATAAAACATCCTCCCTCATAAAGAAGCTTCAATGTTTGACAGGATTAACAACAAAGATAAAAAGAGCATACAATTAAGAGAAATCAAACAAAGAACCTCAAATATATATCCACCACACAACCCAATCCAATCCCACTGCAGACCCATTATTAGACGTGCCAAACCGAAATAATATGAAACATGCCATTCCCAGTCCTTCAAATCAAACACCAATGCAAAAGAAAAGAAAAAAGAAACAGAAAACTATATAAATATGTATATATATAGGAGGGGTTCCAACAAAATTCTCACACGCAAACCAACCCAAACACTTTGATGAAGTTGCTGAAACGCCATCATCATATTGAACAAGAAATAGTGAATTGCCTAAACCTCAGGAGCTGGCGTTGGGGGCTTCAGAAGTGGTTGAAGAGCTTTCACCACAATGCTCATATCTGGCCTAAACTCAGCCTCGTACTGCAAACACAATGCTGCCACTGCCGCCATCTGCATAACCAAAATACCGTAATATCATCCATTTACTGCCAAACTTGGAGAGAGGGTGAGAGAGAGAAAGAGAGATGGAGAGACACAGAGAGAGGGAGGGAGAGGGAGAGAGAGAGAGGGAGGGGGAGGGAGAGAGAGAGAGGAAGAGGGGGAGAGAGAGAGAGAGGGGGGAGAGAGAAAGGGAGAGGGGGAGGGAGGGAGTGGGGGAGAGAGAGAGAGAGAGACCTTTGCAACTGCCTTTGGAGGATACTCTCCCTTAAGCTTTGGATCTACACATTGTTTTACTTTGTCTTCGCCTAGCAGTGGAGAGGCCTGTCAATTTTAACTCATTACCCGTTAACCGCTTAGCTCGACCCGTTAATTACCCGACTCAATCCGACTCATTAAAATAAAAAAATTTAAACGGGTAACCAGTTTAACCAATTAATTCTCGCGGGTCATGAACCCGTCCACTTGATTACCCGCCCGCTAGGTTAGATAAAATTTCTAAAATCGCAAATCAGATCAATTTTTCATCGTGTCTCAGCGTCTCTTCTCCTCTCGCCTCCACGCACAATACCGGCGGCGATTCTCGTCTCCACGCACAATACAGCGACGAGCCGGCGGCGAGTCTCGTCTCCACGCACAATACGGTCGCCGGCGAGTGTTTCCATCCCATCGAACGAGTAAAAGAGTTTTTCATGTATTTTTCTTTATTATGAATTGGGTTCTGTAAAAAACTTCTAAGATGGAAGGAACTAGTGAAGGTTCATCCCTTCGATTTTAAAATTTTAAAAGCTTTTTTCATTGCTTTGATTTGGGTTCTGTAAAAAAATTGAGGCTCTGGGTTTAAATTTTAAAAGCTTCCCGGTAGCAAATGATTTGTATCACAGTTTGTTCTTGTTTTGTTTATGTTCTTAATTGTAAGTTGAGTTCTTGTTAGTATAAATTAAGCTGATAAAGCCTTAGTGGCTGATTGTAGCTCAAATGAGTATTTGGGCAGTTAGTTACAGCAGTTACTATGATAAAAATTGTCTCGTCTCGTCTCTTTAAAATTTTAACCCAGAACCGGCAGCGAGTCTCGTCTCTTTATCCCTTTGATTTGGGTTCGGTAAAAAACTTCATCCCCTTGATTTTGAGATTTTTTTCATTCTCTGTCTCGATTAAATTTTCAAAATCTGTGTGTTTTATTTAATTATGTCAATTCTCTCCTTTTTCTATCTTATACAGTATTCTAAGATGGAAGGAACTAGTGAAGGTTCGTCTATTTGTGGTGGGAAAAGGACTAGAAATTCTGCGAGACCAAGGAAAAAAACATCTGATGTAAGGAAATATTTTGATGAATCAATTGGTAAGGATGGTAAATTTGTGTTAACATGTACAATTTGCAACCATAAATACAAAGGTATTGATGATCCTTCGGTATATGGTACAACGAATTTGGGTCGACACCTGAATAAACACAATTTGGAGGCAAAAGAGTCTGAAGAATGTGCTTATGCACCATTAGATCAGGGAGTTTATCGAGAGAAATTGTGTGCTGCGATTGTTAGTCACAATTACCCATTTAGGTTTGTGGAGCATGCGAAAACGAGAGAGTTGCTTAGTTTCTTACATCCCAAAGTGAAACATATTTCAAGAAACACAGTAAAGAATGACATACTTAAAATGTATAGGAGCGAGAAAGAAAATATCAAGCGCGAAATAGAAGGGATTAAAAGCAGGGTATGCTTGACTTCAGATATTTGGACATCTCCTGCTAGTGAGGGTTATATGACATTAACAGCCCATTATGTGGATGAAGATTGGATTCTACAGAAGAGAATCTTAAATTTCAGACATGTTCCTCCTCCTCACAGTGGTAGCATCATTGGTGATAATCTGATTAGTTTTTTGAAGGATTGGGGTATTGATAAGAAAATATTTTCAATTACTCTAGATAATGCTAAATATAATGATGGTGTAGTGAATACATTGAATAGTCATCTTTTGTTGAAGGATGCACGTATATGTGGGGGCGAATATACAAGCTTAGGATGGTAGATTATTGTTATTCAAAGCTTGACTATAGGGGAGATGAAGTTCAAGAATTGGTGTCAAATATTCGAGGCAATTTGTATCGCCTCTTTGAACAGTACAAGCATGAACTCCAAGACTCTTGGAGTTGCCTATTTGGATAACACAAGATTTTCAGAATATTTTTCAACAAAAAGAGATTTGCTTCGGAAAGAGAGGTGGCAAGAAAGCTGACCCAAGTGACAAGACTTTGCTGGCCGATTGGCATAGTGTAATCAACTGGTTTTCTTCCAGTTAAAAGCTCCAGCAGAACAACCCCAAAGCTGTAAACGTCGCTCTTCTGAGTCAGCTGTCCTGTCATTGCATATCTACACAATTTTCCATCCAAATAATCAGTGCATGGATAATTCTATAATCAATCAAGATGATCATACTTTCAAACCACTAGAACATTCCCTATGTCCCATAATGAACTACACTAATTTCCTTTTTGGTTGTCCCATAATAAACTACACTTTTCAATATGGCCAATTATAATAAATCTTTATTCAATAGGGCCCACTTGTCATACTCACAAAAACTATCTCACTCACAATTCATACTCCACTACAAATATTATAGTCCCTCCCCGTCCAAAAATAAATGGCCTTTCCATATTTAAGAGACTCTTAAAAGGTGACTTTTAATAGTAAAAATTCATAAATATTCTTGCTATTTACTTTCAAAAGTTTAGTTTTGCAAGTACAAAATGAAATATGAAAAAAAAATTGGTAAAAAAAAATCATTTAGGGACACATTTTGGGACATAAAGGTCATTCATTTTGGGACGGAGGGAGTACTATTTGGGGTTAGACAAGTTGGTGATTTTTGGGATTAATTGAGTTGGGTAATATATACTCCCTCCGTCCCGAAATCATCTTCCTACTTTTTTTTTGTTACCACGAAGGTATTTTGAGCAATAATTATATGTTAATTTAATTGTCCTAATGAACATCTAAAATTTGTTATTTTTAGTATATCTAATGGTGTATCAATAACAAGTGTAAAGTTTTAATTGGAATAATTAAATTAACCTAAATTTATGGCTCAAAGTATCTTCATAGTGACTACAAAAAAATGTGGGAAGATCATTTCGGGACGGAGGGAGTAGGTTGTTTGAATGCATATGTATAGTTGTATACTATACTAAGCATTAGATCATAAACAGTCATACTGATGCAGACAATAGTGTGAAGGGTTTTGAGACATTACTCAGGTGCATGATAACCAAAAGTTCGGGAAACTCTAGTCATATATCTTTGTATTATAGAAGGCTGAGCCTGATTTGAAAGGTTGAAATCTGCAATCTTGGCTTTCAAGTCTTCAAATAAAAGCACATTGCTAGATCGGATATCTCTGTGTATTATAGAAGGCTGAGCCTTCTCGTGCAAGTATTCCAATCCCCTTGCAGCATCAACAGCGATTCTTACTCGCTGCATCCAGTCGAGCACAGGACCTGGCTTTGCTCCTAGCACACCCTTCTTACCTGTACAAAATATAAAATAATAAAAGAAGACAAATTTGCATTGAGAAAGTATATGAAGAATAAATTACTACTCCAGATGGCCTGAACCCAACTTTAAATCGCTAAAAGATATACTCCCTCTGTCGCAAAAATGAATGACCAAAAAATTTCAAATTTGCTCTTGATCAAGAGCAAATTTGATTTTTTTTAATTTTTTTTGGTCATTCATTTTGGGACGGAGGGAGTAATAAAGTTTAAGTTACCATGCAAAATATCATGGAGAGATCCCATGGTAGCGAACTCATATGCCAAGACCCGTAGATTTCCCTCAACACAGTAACCAAGCAACTCAACAAGATTATCATGCTTCAGCGTTGAAACCATGGAAACCTAAAGGGACCAAAACAGTGAGAAACATTGCAACTGATACATTAGGCTGTAAAAATTTCCGACCAACCTGAGTCAGAAACTCTGAATTAGATTCCGGCCTAGCTGCAACATCAAACTTTTTCACAGCGACAGTTTTTCCGCTACTTAGATTTGCGAAGTATACTCTATATGAGCCTTCACCAATCAATGCCTTGGACCCAAAGTTATCAGTTTTTTCTTTCAGTTCATCCAAAGAAAGTGCAGTTTTTTCTTTCAGTTCATCCAAAGGAAGTGCAGTTTTTTCTTTCAGTTCATCCAAAGGAAGTGCAGGGACTTCAATAGGAGGAACTGCTTTCTGCACTTCGGATTTGACAGGAGCTGATGCCTTTGAACCCTTCTTGTGTCCTATAATGCAATATAAATTAAAAAGAAGCATTCAAAGAGTTCATATAAGCACGCAATCGATGCATTTCAAAAACAGAGAACAGTAATTCCATAAAAGCAGTTCGAGTTCGGACAGTTACCCTTATACTGTCATCTCAGACACTCCTACATCTTTCCAAATAATGACTAATTTTTTGTGAGATCCCAAGGGTCTTGCTCTCTACGTGGTGGATGCTTTAACTAAACAAAGCCAATCTAAGAAAGTCAAGCAGGTCCATTCAGTTCCAAAAGTTGGTTACAAGTTCTAATCCACAGTCCGCTTTTGCAAAATAATCTAACAATTCGACTATTTAAGAAAGAATAAATAAAAGGAGAATAAGAGAGTCAGAAAACAAGAAAAGAGAAGAAAAACAAAGAAAGAGAATCACACTAAAGTTAGAACAGATTCTTCATCCTTACTATGCCAAGAAGTTTAAAGATAATACCAGTAATAGAGCACATTGATCTATGCAAAATCAGAGCACGAAAATCTATGCACCACAATGCTTCTCTTGTGTATGAGAAAAACAAAAAGTTCCCCGTGCGTTGGTGGGAATCTAAGCTATACTCCATCTGTCCCAAAAGAATGTCCGGAAAATTTTCAAATTGGCACTTGATCAAGAGCAAATTTGAAAAAAAAAAATCGGACATTCATTTTGGGACAGAGGGAGTAATACATTTCTTGTTGTAAATTCTAATTACAATTCTACCTATATATAAGTATTATTCGAGACGCCCGAATAAGGGTTTTTAATTCTATCTTAGCGAAGCCACTAGGTAACCAAGTTTTTTCACGTTTTTCCTATTTGGTCCTTCATGTTTACTTCCCATCCCTGTTAATTAACTTAAATTTATAATGTTCGTCAACATAGTCACTTTCCTAACAGACTGTCTGTATAATTAGTGGAATATGCTAAGAATTCTTCCATTTTCTTGATTTAGGTTCTCCTTTATTACAAATTTGAAACAACCACCAGAAGAAACAGAGCAGACAATTAAGTATGAACATGAGGTGCCAGAAAGCAAATGATGCATCTCGTATATATACCTGAGATAACTGTATCTTTGGTTGAAAAGAACCTCCACGCCTTCTGTACATATGTCATTTTTTTTGTGACTTGTATCTGATGCTGGATGAGATTTGCAGCATGCTTGTCATCTGGTTCTAAGGGTGAACCTGCACCCTCTTGTCTATCATATATATAGTTTCCACCCCTAGTAATGATCCCCGCATCAACTAGAGATAAACTAGTGCCCTCCTGCAATGACAACGCATACTCAAGCCTGGTGACAACCTCAGCCATTGTTGGCCGCTTTTTTGGACTGTCATGCAAGCATTGCTCTGCAATCTGAGCAAATGCCTCCAAACAATCTGACAAGAAACTCCCATTCAGATGAGGGTCCACAATTTCAAGCACCCTTCCTTCTTTGATACAGTGCTTGGCCCATTTGACTAATACCCTCTGCTCCTCGTCTAGATTTCTATCCACTGCCGGCCTGCCACATAATGCTTCAAGCATTACCACTCCAAAAGCATACACATCAGACTTTCTCGTGAGCCTGCAAGTCCATTGATACTCAGGATCCATATACCCAAATGTTCCTTTAACACGAGTGCTGACATGTGTGTAATTTTGTTCCGCTGGGCCTATTTTTGACAGCCCAAAGTCTGAGATTTTAGCATCACAGTTTGCGTCCAACAAAATGTTTGTGCTTTTGACATCGCGGTGTATGACTCTGGTTCGGATGTCCGTACCTGTATGAAGGTAGTCCAAACCACGTGCGGCACCTAGACATGCCTTTAGGCGTTGGATCCAAGATAAAGGACGATGTGATCTCATTCTGTGCAGATTATCAGCAAGAGTTCCACCACTCATATACTCATAGACAATAATCATCTCAGAATGGTCATTGCAGTAACCAATTAGAGAGACAAGATGGCTGTGCCGAAACTTTGAAAGCATCTCAATCTCAGTCCAAAACTCTTGGGCTCCTTGACTTGACCAGAAACCCAACCTCTTGATGGCAACTGTAGTTGCCCCATTATCAATAATCCCTTTGTACACCTCCCCAAATCCACCCTTCCCGATGACCAGCCCTGCATCGAAATTCTGGGTCGCCCATTTAATTTCTGCAAGTGAAAATCGGCGGCACTGAAGACCTGACGATGACAAATTGTTTCTCTGGGCCTGCGTCTGTTCTTCTTCATACCGTTGTCTCAAGTAATAAACAATGATATTTACAAGAGTGATTAAAATAATAAGACCAGTGACAAAGAACATGATTCTCCTGAGAAGTGGATTTTGGATTGGGAACTGATCACAAAAGATTGAGCATAAACAACTATGAGGAATAAGCTTAATTAGTAAGTTAATTGCTGGTCATTCATCATCCAAAGATAAAGCTTTTTGTACAAAGGGAAACTATAAGGGTTGACTTGGACTTGGCATTCGTAGACTTACGCAGGATGGGAGTTATTACTAGTCTTAGCTAAGAAATTTCTACTTTGTTGCACAAAACTAATTAGGCTCAACAACTTTTCAGAAGGAATTGTTGGAAATTAAATTACAGCACAGATTAAATAAACAATTTAATCAACAGTAGGGGATTTATTGATCAAGTTAAGAACGTACCAATAAGCCAATAGCAAAATCGAAAGCAAGGAACAGATCAGGAAAACAGACAGAAACAATAAAACAAACAATTAGAAAACTTATCGTGATTTGATCGAGTCGCCTTAGGAAGACTGTCCTAAGAGAAAATATTGCCCCCAATTGGTGCAACAACTCAGGTACAGGCAAATTTCTCCGAGGATAAAACGATCACGGACTACGTACCACAAATCAGCACACAGGTAGGTAATCACCGGCGGTCCTATCTCAGTCGCTTTGAATCTCACGAACGAATCTCTATGAACGGGAGTAATTTAGCAATGAATTGAAGCAAGAGAATTGTGTTTCTCTTCAATAATTCATACTAAAAAAACGGCTGGAGGGATTATAGTATATATATGTGTGGTAATTAGGTTTTAAAGTTATATTAAATTAACCTAAAAACCTCAGAACTTCGGCCCAGGAACCACCAAGCCCGTCGTAAGCGCGGCCGCCCAGATCACAAGCGCGACCGCTCTCAACAACAGGTAAATCACGTCGAGCTACGGGAGACCAGCGCGGCCGCCCTCCTTGGTAGTGACTTCAACGTGTTTTCCCCTTTGCCGAAAATCAGTTCAAGCCCAAGACACATCAAGGTCATGGATCTATAAACTTCAATACCACATATATCAAAATTCCAACAATCCCCCACAAGTTCATAGAAGTATGACGTGTACAGATTGTCCATTGCCATGCTTTCAGTAATGGTACCTTCCGGCTTGAACCACTACCTATGTTATCCAGCCTTGAACCTCCACGAGGATCGGATGAACGGGTGTCTTGAATACGATGCCTTTGGATGTAGAGGCCTTTGCTGGTAACAAACACGACAAAAGCTATGATAGGCCCTCTATCGAACACTTGACGCTTATAAGCCATACGTCCCGATCCTCTATCATGAGTGCTTTCAAGGAATAACCCGAATTCCTCTAGTTGCGGCCAACAACAACACTCACTTAGCTGGGCATCTCAGAAGATGTACTGCTAACATCTTGTCTAAAAGACTTGATCCCATTCAAAGTTACAAACTTTTACTTTATTAGCAAAGAACGAGCACCTCTAGGCTATTCGGGGGATAGACTCGGACATGTAACATACCAATCTATTATTAGGTGCTCAGACTTACCCCTGACTTGTTATTACCACATTGAATCTCCTTTGTGGGATCTCCACTCGAGGTAGATTGGGTTGCCTGCGTTTGAATCGAGACGGGGTTCGAGACCCGTCCCCAACCTAGATTTTTGAACTAGAGCAAATTCTAGCCCTTTGGTTAAAGGATCACCTGTGTTATCCTTGGTACCAACATAATCAGCAGATATCACCTTCCGAGACACTAGATCCCTTATAGATTTTAATCTAATTTGGATGTGTCTCCTAGTTTCTGATTGTACTTGACACTTTTCGGTTTCTCAATTGTGGCGGTGTTGTCACAATGTACAGAGATAATGTACGGGCTTACCGACTACGGGCAACTCGACATAAGTCCTCGAAGCCATTCGGCTTCCAATCCGGTAGTGTCGAGGGCAACTAATTCGGCCTCAAATGTAGACCTAGACAACAGAGTTTGTTTGGTCGACCTCCAAGCGACCGCAGCCTCCGCCTAAGGTGAAAACATACCCCGTACAGCCATAACTCCTGGAGTTATAGGCAATCCAGCTTGCATCACTATATCCTTCAAGAACAGAAGGATATTTTCCGTAATGCAGCCCAAGGGAAATCGTTCCCTTCAAGTACTTGAGAACTCTATCAAGAGCTTCCCAATGTGCTTTATTTGGACATTGAGTATATCTAGCCAACCTAGTAACCGAGTAGGATATATCCGGTCTAGTACAATTGGCAAGATACATCAAACTTCCAATAATTTGAGAATATCTCAACTGAGCCATCGGTACTCCACTTTCATTCTTAGTAAGTGCAGTTGAAGGATCATATGGAGTCTTAGCTACTTTGCAATTCTTATAACCAAATTTCTCGATTATACTTTCGGTATAATGAGATTGCGATATGGTTATGCCACTAGTTGAACGAGTCAACTTAAGGCCAAGAATCACACTAGCTACTCCCATATCCTTCATCTCAAACTTACTTTTCAAGAATTCCTTAGTAGTATTAATTATCCTCATATCCGTTCCAAATAACAGAATATCATCGACATACAGACATAAGACAATACTACTATCACCAATACTTTTGCTATAAACACACTTGTCAAACTCATTAGTAACAAAGCCAAACGATGAGACAATTTTATCAAATTTCTCATGCCACTGCTTAGGGGCTTGTTTGAGTCCATACAAGGACTTAACAAGTTTACAAACCTTTTTCTCATTGCCAGAGGCCTCAAAACCTTTAGGTTGATCCATATAAATTTCTTCCTCTAGATCGCCATGCAAGAAAGCGGTCTTAATATCCATCTGATGGATAGGAAGATCATATACAGAGGCCAATGCGATAAGCATTCGGATTGTAGTCATTCTAGCAACTGGCGAATAGGTATCAAAATAGTCTATTCCTTCCATTTGCTTGAATCCCTTAGCCACTAACCTAGCCTTAAACTTGTCAAAGGTTCCATCCGGTTTCAGTTTCCTTTTGAAGACCCACTTACATCCTATCGAGCTACAACCAGGAGGGAGATCGACCAATTCCCATGTCCCATTAGAGACAATAGAATCCATCTCACTCTTAACAGCATCCTTCCACTGCTTGGCATCAGAAGTGGCCATAGCAGCTTTGAAGGTTAGAGGATCACCCTCGACATTGTAAGTGATAAAATCATTTCCAAAGTCCTTGGTGGTTCTTGCCCTTTTGCTCCTTCTTGGTTCAATCTCATCGTCAGAATGAGTTGCACTGGAATCAATCCCCACATTTGTCAGCTCCTCTACTTGAGCAGGAATGAAATTAGTGGTTGGGTTAGATTCCTTAAGAAGTCCGTCCTTTATAGGAAACACATCCTCAAAAAATGTTGCATCACGTAACTCAACTATAGAGTTCACATCTATGCCAGAAATTTCAGATTTTATAATAAGAAATCTCAATGCATAACTTGTTTCAGAATAACCTATAAAGATAGCATCAACAGTTTTAGGTCCAAGCTTTTTCCTTTTGTGTGCGGGTACAAGTACCTTTGCAAGGCACCCCCACACTTTTAAGTGTTTCAGGCTAGCATGTCGACCTCTCCAAAGTTCAAACGGACTTTCCTTTCTATGTTTAGGAGGGACTCTATTCAGAATATGGCAAGCCGTATTCAAAGCCTCTCCCCACATATATTTGGGCAGTCCAGAACTTATGAGTAAACTGTTAATCATATTAGTAAGGGTTCTATTCTTACGTTCAGCAACACCATTTGATTGAGGGGTGTAGGGAGGAGTCTCTTCATGTACTATTCCGTTTTCTTGGCAATAATACATGAAGGGGTTAGACTCGTATTCACTTCCTCTATCAGACCTTAACCGTTTATGTTTCTTGCCAGTTTGTGTTTCTGCTTCGTTCTTAAATATAATGAATTTATCTAATGCTTCATCCTTAGAATTAAGCAGATAGACATAACAGTATTTACTAGCATCATCAATAAAGGTGAGAAAGTATTTCTTTTTGTCTTTGGTCAACACGCCATTAAATTCATAAATATCAATATGAACTAAATCTAGAATTTCAGAATTTCTCACAACCGACTTAAACGGACCTTTTGTAGATTTAGCTTCAACACATACATGACACTTAGAATTCTTATCAATAGCATGTTTAGGAATAATATCTAAATTCATCATTCTTTTCACAGAATCATAATTAATATGTCCTAAACGACCATGCCAAACATTTGAAGATTCAATGGAATAAGAAACAGGATAATCAATAGAACTAAAATTATTGTGCGAACAAACATCAGTTTCAACTCTAATTTTAAATAAACCATCCGAGGAATAACCTTTCCCCACAAAACTACCAGAATCCAAAATTATGACCTTATTACATTTAAATGAAATCTCAAATCCTTCCCTAACTAGACTAGAACCACTAATAATGTTGCGACGAATATCGTGAACGTGATACACTCGATGCAAGGTAAGAATGCGCCCATTAGGAAACTTCGGGTCTACGCATCCAGCCCCAAGCACCTTTGCAAAGACTAGAGTTCCCCATCGTCACCGATCTACCACGCTCAGCCGGTAAGACACAAATAGCAATTTATCAGCACAAACGTGCACATTTGCCCCGGTGTCAACTAGCCACTCGTTGGGTTCATAGACAGAAAGATTTCGGGATAAGAAGTTACATACTTTGTAACATTGCAGGTCGAGCGTCAACTCCAGTGCGTCGAGTCGGGATCATCATAATCCTTCGGACCCAACACCATGTTGACGGCAGGATGGTCATCGCCAGAGCCTTGTGGTCCTTTTTCTTTCTTGGACGGGCAAATTCCTAGAAAAGTGTCCACCTTCTCCACAATTCCAGCAGTTCAGCTTTGCTTTTGGCTTCTTAAAGTTATTTTTCTTAACTTTAATTTTATCATGGTTTTCTTTATCCTTAGAGTGAGTTTTCACACCTTTTCCTTTAAACTTGCTTTTACCAGTTACCATATTAGAAGCAGCCTCCACAGGTACGCTAGGTTGGTTACCATTATGCACCTCCTGAATCGCAATTGCATTCATCAACTCATTGAGTGTCAAGCTTCCAGTACGATGCTTGAGGGTCATGCTGAATTCCCCCCAAGATCGAGGAAACTTCTCAACAATAACCATGACAGCGAACTTATCAGGAAGTCCCATGTCAGCATCCTTGAGTGATTGCAAAATGATTTGGAGTTCGTGCACTTGGTCGGTAACCGACTTTCCCTCACTCATGCGATAATTCAGGAACTTACCCACTTGGTACTTTTCCACACCAGCGTCATCGGTGCTGTACTTCGTGGAAAGCGATTCCCACGTGTGGACGGCGGTGAGAGGAGCAGAGCAATAAACATCAAAGAGTGCATTCGACAAAGGCGACAGAATGCATCCTCGAACAACATCGTCCCGCTTCCTTCCACTGTTTAACAGCGGCCACACTAAGCTGGATCATCGGCTTTCAGAGCGGGACATTTGGATGACAGCATACTGCACATGCCCTTAATTGACGGCGGATCTTCATGCGTTCAGACCAACGCTTGAAGTTCTTTCCAGCGAACTTCTCCGGAAGATCTGAGGTGTCAACTAGGGACTTAAAGGGAGAACTAGAGGTACTACCAGACATGATTCAATAAAACTATTTTCTCTTAGACT
This sequence comes from Adenophora triphylla var. japonica, assembly GCA_022495995.1. Lineage (NCBI taxonomy): Eukaryota > Viridiplantae > Streptophyta > Magnoliopsida > Asterales > Campanulaceae > Adenophora > Adenophora triphylla. The sequence continues at coordinate 433,773 of JAFEMH010001143.1, read as the reverse complement.
GTTGGAAATTAAATTACAGCACCACAGATTAAATAAACAATTTAATCAACAGTAGGGGATTTATTGATCAAGTCAAGAACGTACCAATAAGCCAATAGCAAAACCGAAAGCAAGGAACAGGATCAGGAAAACAGACAGAAACAATAAAACAAACGATTAGAAAACTTATCGTGATTTGATCGAGTCGCCTTAGGAAGACTGTCCTAAGAGAAAATATTGCCCCCAATTGGTGCAACTCAGGTACAGGAAAATTTCTTCGAGGATAAAACGATCACGGACTACGTACCATAAATCAGCACACAGGTAGGTAATCACCGGCGGTCCTATCTCAGTCGCCTTGAATCTCACGAACGAATCTCTATGAACGGGAGTAATTTAGCAATGAATTGAAGCAAGAGAATTGTGTTTCTCTTCAATAATTCATACTAAAAAAACGGCTGGAGGGATTATAGTATATATATGTGTGGTAATTAGGTTTTAAAGTTATATTAAATTAACCTAAAAACCTCAGAACTTCGGCCCAGGAACCACCAAGCCCGTCGTAAGCGCGGCCGCCCTAGTCACAAGCGCGACCGCTCTCAACAACAGGTAAATCACGTCGAGCTACGGGAGACCAGCGCGGCCGCCCTTGGCCTTAGCGCGGCCGCCCTCCTTGGCAGTGACTTCAACGTGTTTTCCCCTTTGCCGAAAATCAGTTCAAGCCCAAGACACATCAAGGTCATGGATCTATGAACTTCAATACCACATATATCAAAAATCCAACAGGAATGTCTTCACCTGTCAGCTAAGCCATCACCTGATCACCTCAAAGCATACTGACAAATTCTGACATCCTAGGACTGTCCATTGATGAAGCCTGTGTGCCGATCAGAGCCATCTATTTCAGCTGCTCCACCACTTCATAAACATAATTATCATGTTTAAGGAATTATGTTGTTACAGTTTTATTGCCCCACTTAAATTTCAAGGCAAGATCCTTGTGCAGTAAAGAATTGGAAGAAGAAGAGAAAGACAATCACAATATACGCAACATAATTGGATGATAACGTTAAGAAAAGGAAAAGATATAATTGAAATTCAGAACGTCAAACATATTGTTTCATAATTTCAATAAACAAGAGGAACTACTAACACAGGCCACAAATTTGGAGCAGCGCATCTTATAAAATTGAATACACGATGGTGTAAAGATAATTAACCTCTGTTACAGCATAAACTAAAGCTGCTGTTCAGGAAATTCCTGGAGTTAGTTTGTGTCGGACAAAATCTTACATAATATTGTTGGTGATTTTGTAATCATCAACTTATTTTATTGTAATGGTGATTTACTAAGAGATAAATGTGATTCGTATTAGACTCGGATACGAGTAAGGGAAAGTGTGGAGTACACACTCGTTTGAGCTAAAACGAAGTCAACCTCGATAAAGAAGTAAAAGTTAAAGGGTAGCACATTTTGTTGATGTGCTCGGCCGAGCAGAGTCCTTGACTCGGCCGAGCAGAGCATATCAGATTGGCCAAGTTTCTGGAGAGTCTTGCTCGGCCGAGGCATGTGCCTTGCTCGGCCGAGCAGTATGAACAACACGGCCGTGCAGTACATAAGACACGGCCGTGCAGCTTGGCAGAATTTCACTAGACATATGTGCTCGGCCGAGCGAGTCCCTTGACTCGGCCGAGCAATTCCTGAACAGGTGCCTTTTCAAAGTGAAAAGACACATTGCTTGGCTAAAGTCATGTCTTTTGAATGTACCTTTTTACTGATACCTCGCCATCTGTTTAAATACAGATGTTTGATCTCATTTGTAACACACATAACATACAAGAGTGATACAACAATAACGAAAGCAAAACAATTCTCAAGTTTTTGATTTGTTCTCTTTGCCTAGAAAACAAATTGCGTGATTGTCTTATCCCAATAAAGATTTTGTGTAACCCAGGCATTAAGGGTCGAAATACTTTATTCGGAAAGTGGATTATACACGATTCAATCACATATCCGGCCTTAGTATCAAGATCAAGACCCTATATTTCCCCTACAAACGAATAAAGTATTTAGTGATACTCATGGCTGGTGGAAGTACTTTGAAGGAGATGACGACTAAGTTTGGAAAGCTAGACAAATTTGAAGGACAAGATTTCAGGCGTTGGCAAAAGAAGATGCACTTCCTTTTAACTACGTTAAAAGTGGTGTATATTCTATCTACTCCAATTCCAGAATTGCTGGAATATGATAACTTGGAAGCCATCAGACGTAGATCGAAGTGGGAGAACGATGACTACATCTGCAGAGGACACATATTAAACGGTATGTCTGATTCTCTATTTGACATCTATCAAAATGAGGAATCTGCTAAAGAGTTATGGGATTCTCTTGAATCCAAGTACATGGCAGAGGATGCTTCTAGTAAGAAGTTCCTTGTAAGTAATTTTAATAATTACAAGATGGTTGATTCAAGGCCTGTCATGGAACAATTTAATGAACTCCTTAGAATCCTTGGACAATATACACAACATGGGTTGAAGATGGATGAGTCAATATTTGTTTCAAGTGTGATTGATAAGTTGCCTCCCTCCTGGAAGGATTTCAAACACACTTTGAAATATGGTAAAGACGATCTGTCTTTGGTTTAACTTGGTAGTCACTTGCGCATAGAGGAATCTCTTAGGTCACAAGAGAATGACAAAGGCAAAGGAAAAGAAGTTGCTGAACCCTCGGTAAATATGATTGATGAGGGTGGAAACAATAAAAACAAAGGAAAGAAACGTAGTTTCAAAGACAATTGTTCTGGTCCCAACAAGAAGCCTAAATTGGCATGTTGAAAGTATGGCAAAACTGGTCACTTTAAGAAGGATTGTCGTGTTGGAAATAACAAAAATGGAGCAAGCACCAGTGGTTCGGGAAAGGGGTCTAAGGACCATTCTCAAAACCAAGGACGATGCTATTGCGTGGTGGATTGATTCCGGTGCCACAACTCATGTTTATAAAGATCGTTGTTGGTTTAAGACATATGAACCAATGGAAGACGGATCTGTCCTTTACATGGGTGATGACCATTCCGCTCCTATTCAAGGAAGAGGAAGTGTGGTGTTGGAATTCAGTTCAGGAAAAACTATTTCTTTGTTTAATGTTTTATATGTACCTAAACTTCGTAAGAATTTAATTTCTGGTCCCGTCTTGAACAAGTATGGTTATAAACAAGTTTATGAATCCGATAAGTATATCTTATCGAAGTCGGGTGTATTTGTAGGGTTTGGTTATTATAACAATGGGATGTTTATGTTGAATTTAAATAAAATTCCTGTTAACTCTAGTTCTGTTTATATGACTTCCTCTGTTGTTATCAATTCCTCATTATGGCATGCTCGGTTAGGACATGTGCACTATAAAAGAATGCTTAAAATGTCCAAAGATGGTTTGATTCCTGTTATTGATAACAATACGGAAAAATGTAATACTTGCATGTTGACAAAAATCACTAGAAAACCTTTTAAAAGTGTTACAAGGAATTCTGTAAAACTTGAATTGATTCATAGTGATTTATGTGATTTTCATGCAACTCCATCTTTAGGCAATAAAAAATATATTGTCACTTTTATAGATGATGCTTCTAGGTTTTGCTATATTTATTTGCTGCATGCAAAAGATGAAGCCCTAGATAAATTTAAAATTTATAAAACAGAAGTTGAACTTCAACTAAATGGCTTGATTAAAACCTTGCGTACGGATAGATGTGGTGAATATTATGATCCTAAATATTTCCAATCTGTAGGAATAATTCATGAGACTACGGCTCCTTATGTACCACAACAAAATGGTGTGGCTGAAAGGAAGAATAGAACTCTTGAAGAAATGGTTAACGCCATGTTGTCTTACTCGGGCTTGAGTGACGGGTTTTGGGGAGAAGCCATGTTAACGGCTTGTCATTTATTGAATAGAGTTCCTAATAAAAGGAACAAGATTACCCCATATGAGCTTTGGTATAAGAAACGACCAAACTTGACATTTTTGCGAGTTTGGGGATGTAGGGCCGTGGTTAGACTTCCGGACCCTAAAAGGAAAAAGTTGGGAGAAAAAGGTATTGACTGCATCTTTGTTGGATATGCTGAGCATTCCAAGGCATATAGGTTTTATGTTATAGAACCTAATGAATTTATTTCTATTAACACAATTATAGAATCGAGAGATGCAATCTTTGATGAAAATCGTTTCTCGTCAATACCTAGACCAAAGGATATTATACCAATGTCGGCTGAATCTCAAATGGATGATCATTCATTTGATGTACCAAGTGAGACGCCCGAACCTCGTAAAAGTAAAAGAGTAAGAAAAGCTAAATCATATGGTTCTGATTTTCAACTATATTTAGTTGTGGGATCAAGAGATCAAATTGAATCTCAATACTCTTACTGCTATAGTATAGAGGAGGATCCAAGAACCTATGAAGAAGCAATAACATCTTGAGATGCTGGTTTTTGGAAAGAAGCAATCGATGATAAGATTAGTTCTATTGTGGAAAATAATACATGGGTCTTGTCTGATTTACCACCAGGCTGTAAACCTTTAGGGTGCAAATGGATCTTCAAAAAGAAGATGAAAGTCGATGGAACAATTGACAAGTTTAAATCTCGATTGGTAATCCAAGGCTTTAGACAAAAGGAAGGGATCGATTACTTCGATACCTATGCACCGGTTGCTCGTATCACTACTATTAGATTTCTGATAGCTTTGGCAGCTATTCAGAATCTATTGATCCATCAAATGGATGTCAAAACAACATTCTTAAATGGTGATTTGGAAGAAGAAGTGTATATGAAACAACCTGAAGGATTTGTTATGCCAGGTAATGAGCATAAGGTATGTAAGTTAATTAAGTCATTGTATGGGCTGAAGCAAGCACCTAAACACTGGCATCAAAAGTTTGATGAGGTTGTTTTGTCAAATGGTTTTGTATTAAATCAGTCCGACAAATGTGTATATAGCAGATTTGATAAATCCGGTAAAGGTGTAATCATCTGCCTATATGTAGATGACATGTTGATTTTTGGCACAGACCAAAATGTAGTTGATAAAACTAAAAGGTTTTTGTCATCAAAGTTTTCTATGAAGGACATGGGAGAAGCCAACGTAATTCTTGGTATAAAGATTAAACGGATGAACAAGGGAATTGCAATTACTCAATCTCATTATATTGAGAAAATTCTCAAGAGGTTTAATTGTGATGATTGTTCTAAAGTTAGTACTCCCATGGATCCTACTGAGAAACTTGTATCAAACATTGGTGAACCTGTGTCACAGCTCGAATACTCAAAAGCCATAGGCAGTTTGATGTATGCTATGACGGGCACTCGACCTGATATTGCTTATGCAGTTGGACGATTGAGCAGGTTTACTAGTAATCCTAGTAGACAGCATTGGCATGTTATAACAAGGGTGTTCAAGTACTTAAAAGGTACTATGGACTATGATTTGTGTTATAGTGGACATCCTTCTATATTAGAAGGTTACACAGATGCTAGCTGGATCAACCAAGAAGATTCATCTTCTACTAGTGGTTGGGTGTTCTTGCTTGGAGGAGGTGCCATTTTTTGGGCTTCTAAAAAGCAGACATGTATTACACATTCTACAATGGACTATGATTTGTGTTATAGTGGATAATCCCTAGCCAATGTAGCTGCACTATCACAATGGATAGATAGTGGTGATATCGGTTTTGGCCATAATGAAATCTCATATATCAAGTTTCGAAGCCACTCCGCTTCTTTTCCAGCAGCAGCCAATGCTACAAACTCAGATTCCATTGTAGAATGTGTAATACATGTTTGCTTTTTGGAAGCCCAAGAAATGGCACCTCCTCCAAGCAAGAACACCCAACCACTAGTAGAAGATGAATCTTCTTGGTTGATCCAACTAGCATCTATGTAACCTTCTAATATAGAAGGATGTCCACAATAACACAAACCATAGTCCATAATACCTTTTAAGTACTTGAACACCTCATATAAAGCATGCCAATGTCTGTATCTACTAGGATTACTAGTGAACCTGCTCAATCTTCCAACTGCATAAGCAATATCAGGTCGAGTGCCCGTCATAGCATACATCAAACTGCCTATGGCTTTTGAGTATTCGAGCTGTGACACAGGTTTACCAGTGTTTGACACAAGTTTCTCAGTTGGATCCATGGGAGTACTAACTTTAGAACAATCATTATAATTAAACCTCTTGAGAATTTTCTCAATATAATGAGATTGTGTAATTGCAATTCCTTTGTTCATCCTTTTAATCTTTATACCAAGAATTACATCGGCTTCTCCCATGTCCTTTATAGAGAACTTTGATGATAAAAACTTCTTAGTTTTATCAACTACATTTTGGTCTGTACCAAAAATCAACATGTCATCTACATATAGGCAGATGATTACACCTTTACCGGATTCATCAAATCTGCTGGTTCTCTTTAAGCTTAAACAATCTTTCGCGTTTGTGACCATTATCTTTGTGGTAGTCGTATTACTTGTTGCTGGTTCTACGGAACTTTTTTTGTGGGTTTATGGGAGCTGGGGGCCTAGGTCGATCGTATTCATAATCTCCGTTCGACTAACGGTGAGGGGGATGAAGTTTTCGGGACACTTTCAGTCGCCTTAGTACGATTTTCCCCTCACCATTGCCTTGGTCGACTTTGGTAACCCCTTGGGACGAATCTCCCGCCTCAGCACCATTGACGTCTTTATTCCTTAGTTTTTGTTCCTCTGCTACTGCGACATCTTATGCTCTTTCAAATAGCTCCGTCCTAGTGGTCGCTCGCCTAACTTGTAGTTCATAATCTAAGTCGGGCGAGGATACCCCATTTCTGAAACAATTGATGACTTCTCTATTGGTCAAGTCTTCTTCAATTTGGTCGACCAACTCCTTGAACCGTATGAAATAGCTCATGGTACTTTCCGTCTTTCCTTGGCCGATATTGTTCAGGTGACTATTTCTTTCGGGCTCCGGCCGTCAAGAATCTCTCCGGGAATTTATGGCGCATGTATCGCCAGCTGTTAATGCATCCTGTTGTTGACAGGTCGTGGAACCAAGTCAAAGCAGCACCCATGAACGTGCTTGTGAGCGCTTTGCAAAGTACGTTGTCCTTAGAGGAGACCAGGCACATTTGCACCTCAAAATGTTGCATATGGTTCAAGGCATTGGCCGTTCCTGAATACTTTTCTAAGTCGGCAATTTGAAGCCGGGCTCGGGTGGGCCCCGATCTAGCTTCCATTGAGCTAAAGTTCGAAGGGTATTATCATTTCGTTCGACCTTGCTCTGGCTGTTCTGGCGGTCGACCTCCATTTCATCCAACCTTCTCTTGAGGTTCAACAGTTCTCGTGCATCCAAATCAGGTCCCTCTGCTCTGTGATGTGAAACAGAGTTAGACCTTTGTTGTTCGTCTTTATGGTACGACCTCCGGGAAGGTATTTGTTCCCTCCTGTTTCGCAGGGGCGATCTCTCCTTCCTCTCACTTCTTGGTGGTGATCGACCTCCCGCCGCGGGTACACCCTTAGCCTTGGGAGGCAACTTACCCTGATTTCGCTCAGCCTCCAAACGTCTCCTTCGAGCTGACTCAACCTCCTCTCTCTATTTTTGTTGAGTTTTTCTCGCAAGTCGCCACTGTGATTAACTGAATTTCCCTCGGGCGGGTTTCCTCATTTCTCCTATCTCCCACTGAGAGCTCGGGAACTCTGTCTCTGGGTCATTGGGAGATTTGTGACGGTGCTGCTCAATGAGATCTATGGTCGTGCTCATCAGAAGACTCTGGTAGCTCAAACATTTTGTCATGAACGTCCAAAAGGCTCTATAGGACTCTTGCCCGCTCCAATAATAAGGCCTTGCTACTTGGGTGAGGAGCTAAGGGACCTGTAAGGTCGCCTGCAGTCGTGCAACCCGTTCGTTGTTTCTTGCCTTGCTGGCCACCTCTTGGGCATTCATTGGCCTCTTCTCCCTTATCCTATCCTGGATCCATACTCCGTCCGACACAATGGGATCGGGTTTGTCTTCTGTGGGGGTTTTCGGGAGGAGGAGATAGGAAAACAGTGTGGTTTCTTGCGCCACAAACTGGGCCTGTGTCGTTGCCAATGACGTTTCCAACGGAAAGTGTTGTCAATTGTTAACGTGATCGACGGAGACGGTGGCGATATAGCCATCTGACACCATAATGTGAAGTTTGCGTGATTTCGAGGTCTAGGAAGCTCAATTTCCGACAATGGAACCAAACTAATGATACAGGATTTGGTCCGAATTAGCCTTAGTCCCCGGCAGTCAGGTTGTACTATGGCGCCTATAACCTAAAACCACGAACAAACAACTAGGCAGGATGATCGCCGGCTAATACCCTACGACGTAAGGATAAGTATATGTGTCTTATATGTATAAACCGTATATAAACATAGTATATTCCAACTTTAAAAATGATGTTACCTTTTTAGGTGAATTGTGGGTTGATGTTTATACTGTAATAATTGGACAGACGTCACAAATCCCGTAAAACCCGGCGGGAATGTAGGGATTAACCATATCAGCGAATATAGGAGTTTGTTATTTTGGCGGCGCAGAGCATGCCTACTTGTCGAGGTTGTTCGGCTTATCGAGGTTGACCTGAATTCGTGTCTTGGTTAGGCAGAGGTTGTACACAAGGGATGGGTCGTATGTCGGACCAAGATAGGTCGCAACCTAGGGAAGGTCAGAGCATAGGGTTGGTCGACTGAACCAGCTCGATCGATACTTGGCCTTATGGTCGCTGCGATGAGCCCATTAGGCGTATTGGGCCTTTGGACTTGATTGTAGGGGTGTAAGTGGTTCGGTTCAAACCGCGGTTCAAAATCGAACCAAACCAAACCATGCGGTTTAGTTCGGTTTTCAAGCAATAGTGGTTTGGTTCTGTTAAAAAAATTGTCAAACCGTGTGGTTCGGTTTGGTCTGCGATTTGGACCCCCAAACCACGGTTCGAGACCGCGAGACCGAACCACCAAACCGAACCAATAAATCAAACCAGCAAATTGTTCGATATTAACCGTATATATGCATATATGTCATTTTCACCTTACATTTAGATTTAAAAACCCCTAATTCTATTCATGAGATTTAGCCGTAACCTTTTTTTCTTTTGATTAATCTTCTTGTAATAATGTCAATTCACTATTTAGCACATACCATTACAATTAATCAAATGACATGTTTTTATTATAAATATTGTAGCACAATTTCAAATTGTGTTTAAATATTGAATCTTTTATTTATGTTATGCCTGAAAATTTTAAACAAACATGACAATGAATTGTGTACTCTAAAACCATATTCTAATTAATGGTTTAAGCAATGTTCTATTTCATGGTTTAAACAGTGGTTTGAATTGTGGTTTAAACACCTAGTTCGAATCGTAAAATTAAACCGCGGTTCGAACCAAACCATAGCGGTTTAGTTCGGTTCGATTTGAATTTTTTCATGATTCAGTTCGATTTGAGATTTTTCCAAACCGATTACTAGTGATTCGGTACGTAAATTGGCCTAAACCGAACCAAACCGAACCATTTACACCCCTACTTGATTGGATGTTGGACCACCCTTATTAGACCTGGTCAGTGACTTTTATTCCATTCAACCCCTTTTTCACAATAACAACAAGAAGGAACAAATTGATTGATAATTTAGATGGAACCAAAGTGTGAAAACCCCAATGAGCATGCACACAATCGTCCGAGCTCACAACAGATTAAGGTTTACAAACAAAGGACCAAATGAACAGAATTTGAAGATGTCACTTTGATAGAGTAACCAAATACAACAAACACAATTCCACAGATTTAACTAATTTTCACAATTTAATACAACAAAAAACCAAATAGAGTAACCAATAAAATCTTTCTTTTTTGTTTGAAGAGCCATGTCACATAGGGTTGAGTAGTACCTAGCTACAACAAAACCAACAACAACAACAACAACAAAACCAACAACAAAAAACCTAGAGTTTGATTTCAACTAGAAATATAGAACATCCACCCTCATAAAGAAGCTTCAATGTTTGACAGGATTAACAACAAAAATAAAAAGAGCATACAATTAAGAGAAATCAAACAAAGAACCTCAAATATATATCCACCACACAACCCAATCCAATCCCACTGCAGACCCATTATTAGACGTGCCAAACCGAAATAATATGAAACATGCCATTCCCAGTCCTTCAAATCAAACTCCAATGCAAAAGAAAAGAAAAAAGAAACAGAAAACTATATAAATATGTATATATATAGGAGGGGTTCCAACAAAATTCTCACACGCAAACCAACCCAAACACTTTGATGATGTTGCTGTAACGCCATTATCATATTGAACAAGAAATAGTGAATTGCCTAAACCTCAGGAGCTGGCGTTGGGGGCTTCAGAAGTGGTTGAAGAGCTTTCACCACAATGCTCATATTTGGCCTAAACTCAGCCTCGTACTGCACACACAATGCTGCCACTGCCGCCATCTGCATAACCAAAATACCGTAATATCATCCATTTACTGCCAAACTTGGAGAGAGGGTGAGAGAGATGGAGAGACACAGAGAGAGAGAGGGGAGGGAGAGGGAGAGAGAGAGAGAGGGAGAGGGGAGAAAGAGGGGGAGGGAGGGAGAGAGAGGAAGAGGGGGAGAGAGAGAGAGAGAGAGGGGAGAGAGAAAGGGAGTGAGGGAGAGAGAGAGAGAGAGACCTTTGCAACTGCCTTTGGAGGATACTCTCCCTTAAGCTTTGGATCTACACATTGTTTTACTTTGTCTTCGCTTAGTCTTGGAGTTGCCTATTTGGATAACACAAGATTTTCAGAATATTTTTCAACGACTAAGAGATTTGTTTTGGAAAGAGAGGTGTTAAGAAAGCTGACCCAAGTGACAAGACTTTGCTGGCCGCGTGGCATAGTGTGATCAACTGGTTTTCTTCCAGTTAAAAGCTCCAGCAGAACAACCCCAAAGCTGTAGACGTCGCTCTTCTGAGTCAGCTGTCCTGTCATTGCATATCTACACAATTTTCCATGCAAATAATCAGTGCATGGATAATTCTATAATCAATCAAGATGATCATACTTTCAAACCACTAGAACATTCCCTCTGTCCCATAATGAACTACACTAATTTCCTTTTTGGTTGTCCCATAATAAACTACACTTTCCAAAATGGCCAATTATAATAAATCTTTATTCAATGGGGCCCACTTGTCATACTCACAAAAACTATCTCACTCACAATTCATACTCCACTACAAATATTATAGTCCCTCCCCGTCCAAAAATAAATGGCCTTTCCATATTTAAGAGACACTCTTAAAAGGTGACTTTTAATAGTAAAAAATCATAAATATTCTTGCTATTTACTTTCAAAAGTTTAGTTTTGCAAGTACAAAATGAAATATGAAAAAAAAATTGGTAAAAAAAATCATTTAGGGACACATTTTGGGACATAAAGGTCATTCATTTTGGGACGGAGGGAGTACTATTTGGGGTTAGACAAGTTGGTGATTTTTGGGATTAATTGAGTTGGGTAATATATACTCCCTCCGTCCCGAAATCATCTTCCTACTTTTTTTTTGTTACCACGAAGGTATTTTGAGCAATAATTATATGTTAATTTAATTGTCCTAATGAACATCTAAAATTTGTTATTTTTAGTATATCAATGGTGTATCAATAACAAGTGTAAAGTTTTAATTGGAATAATTAAATTAATCTAAATTTATGGCTCAAAGTATCTTCATAGTGACTACAAAAAATGTGGGAAGATCATTTCGGGACGGAGGGAGTAGGTTGTTTGAATGCATATGTATAGTTGTATACTATACTAAGCATTAGATCATAAACAGTCATACTGATGCAGACAATAGTGTGAAGGGTTTTGAGACATTACTCAGGTGCATGATAACCAAAAGTTCCCAAAACTCGAGTGGAATGAAGGCGAGCAGCCATATCAGGTGCCTGATTTGAAAGGTTGAAATCTGCAATCTTGGCTTTCAAGTCTTCAAATAAAAGCACATTGCTAGATCGGATATCTCTGTGTATTATAGAAGGCTGAGCCTTCTCGTGCAAGTATTCCAATCCCCTTGCAGCATCAACAGCGATTCTTACTCGCTGCATCCAGTCGAGCACAGGACCTGGCTGTGCTCCTTGCACACCCTTCCTACCTGTACAAAATATAAAATAATAAAAGAAGACAAATTTGCATTGAGAAAGTATATGAAGAATAAATTACTAAACTCCAGATTGCCTGAACCCAACTTTAAATCGCTAAAAGATATACTCCCTCTGTCGCAAAAATGATTGACCAAAAAATTTCAAATTTGCTCTTGATCAAGAGCAAATTTGAATTTTTTTAATTTTTTTTGGTCATTCATTTTGGGAGGGAGAGAGTAATAAAGTTTAAGTTACCATGCAAAATATCATGGAGAGATCCCATGGTAGCGAACTCATATGCCAAGACCCGTAGATTTCCCTCAACACAGTAACCAAGCAACTCAACAAGATTATCATGCTTCAGCGTTGAAACCATGGAAACCTAAAGGGGTGAAGGACCAAAACAGTGAGAAACATTGCAACTGATACATTAGGCTGTAAAAATTTCCGACCAACCTGAGTCAGAAACTCGGAATTAGATTCCGGCTCAGCTGCAACATCAAGCTTTTTCACAGCGACAGTTTTTCCGCTACTTAGATTTGCGAAGTATACTCTTCCATATGAGCCTTCACCAATCAATGCCTTGGACCCAAAGTTATCAGTTTTCTCTTTCAGTTCATCCAAAGGAAGTGCAGGGACTTCAATCGGAGGAACTGCTTTCTGCACTTCGGATTTGACAGGAGCTGATGCCTTTGAACCCTTCTGAGGTCCTATAATGCAATATAAATTAAAAAGAAGCATTCAAAGAGTTCATATAAGCACGCAATCGATGCATTTCAAAAACAGAGAACAGTAATTCCATAAAAGCTAATTGAACTGCCTGTAGACTGGTATAAAAGCTGTTTCGCTAATATAGTGATATTTATCATTGAAGGATAATCATTCCACAATGCCAATTAAAAATCAAAGAAGAGTGTTGTTGCAAGAGTCTAGTAATCTGATCTATATGCCACAGAAAACAGCAGTCTCAGGCTCTCAGGTCCACAAGGAATAAAGTTATAAAGGAAAGCACTCATCAACTACTAAACTACAAGAATCAAAAGATGATGCGACAATACAATTGGCAAGATACCGGAACTTCACATCAAATTTTAAGCAAGTAGAAGTTCAGTTAATACAGAGTATTATTGTAACACATTTTAGGGAATAGTTTGTATCTTTACATGCCCAGTTAAATTGGTCCAGTATACTGTTCTCTTGCAATCCCTGTATTCAACCCATCAGCACAAAACTCAAGCTTTAAGTTGAATACAATTCTTCTCCCTTGTTAGTGACTTCTCACTCCTAATTGCACTATTATCCCCAATAATCCTACACGGACACAACCCTAGAACGACGTGGTTCTGGTATGCTGACACCACAGTTCCCCAAAAATATGTTTCGTAATATAAGTTAAATACTGCAAAACTTCATCAAAAAATCATGATAAGAACCTACCACTTTAACAACGTAAAGAAAAAACAATGTACGTAAGTCTATAAATCAGATTCTGATTTCACAAACGAGATCCCCATTTAGCGCAGGGCGGGTGCTTCTTGTACCAGTTAAAGTAAACTAAAAAAGAAAAACAAAGATTAACTACGGAGGACAAAAAGGTCTACTCTTTTCTTCTGCAACCAACAGACGCTTTCTTGATAATACAAGGGAGCAACATTACATTCAAAATTTTCAAGAAAACATACAACCCGGGCCATTCATCCGGCCCTACCAAAAATTGAGAAGGTACTCACACAAGGATAATCTCACTAACAACTTCAACATAAAAAGGAGCGGTGAAAAGTGGACAGAAAAAGCGCTCTAGGCCCTTGCAGAAAGAAGACCTGCTCAGGAAAAGAACCGCTTGGCCTACCACAAACCCTAATACAAAGAGACCAAAGAAATGTGCAAGTACAATTCAGCCTCTATGCCTTTATAATTTTCTTATGTTCTTGATGAAAAACTTAAAACTCCCTCCGTCCCACCTTAACTTACAAAAAATGGGGAGCGAGCGGGAATTAAGGGAAAATGTATTATATTAAGGTGTTGCGAGTATAGATAGTTGGGTAGGAGAGAGAAAGTGGGGTAGGGAATAGTAAGTGGATAGTTGTTGTGAGTATGAAAAGTGAGGCCCGTTATTAAAAAAAGTATTACCCCGCTCTAAATGAATATCGATTTTTTTTCAAATTTGCTCTTGATCAAGAACAAATATGAAATCTTTTCGACATTCATTTAGGGATTGAGGGAATTAAGTAACCATTTTGGGATATTGTAACAATGAATGGGACACCCAATGAAGTTCTCGTTCTTATGTTCTTGATGAAAAACTAGTACTCCCTCCGTCCCATCTTAACTTACAAAACATGAGGATCACGAGCATACATGAGGAAAACAACCTCATTAGGCATAAGCTTTCAGAAATTCAGAGACGAAGAAGAAAAAGGAAAAGGAAATAGAAGAAAAGGAAATCAAAAGTTGTTTGCCTTCTCTTTCTTAAGTAAAGGAACTTCTTAGCTGACCGTGAACTTGTTATACAAAAATCTATAGCAAGTTCAAACTCAAGTAGGACGGCTGATCATTAAGCTTCAACTGTTTTATTCTATTCCACATCCTACAAAGATATCTGGTAAACAGATATAAATCAAATAGCAACATCTCAAAATGGGTTCGAGAATAAACAATTTACTGATCTAAAAGGATATTTCGAAGAAGCATAGGACAAATCCAACTTCCTTGAAAGAGAAAAAGAATGTAGCTCTCTCTCCAATCATTGGACTCAGACAGATTAAGCAGAACAAACCAAGCAAGGACTTACTGTTTAAATGGCAGCGTAGATATCCATATAAAAGAGGCCAAGGAAAGACCGAGGCCCACAGGTTCGAACTAGAGAGACCATAAGTACTTGACAGAGAAAGTGACTTCAGGATCATAACTAAAGAACTTCAAATGGGACACCCAGAGCCATGAGTTGTAAGACATCAAAGTATCAAGTAAGGCTATTAGATTCCCATCGGTAAGAACCATTATTTAAAACACACACATATAACTACCCCAAGGAAGAATAGAAAAGTGAGCATCATGGACAGTAAAGAAAATCGAAAGAACTAGAGGAAGGCAAACGTGCTACACAACCCCAATGATCAAACACATGGGAGGGGAAACCGGAAGAGGGTGATAACAATGGTAAAAAGAAAATTGTGGGACTTGCATGAGTTTAGAATGATTGAATCCATTTCTCCCACCCATTAATTTGCACAGGAGTACACAGCTCAAGGAGAGAATACCATGGTCATTTACAATTACAAACAAGGAATGGCTTCTTAAAACTCGACTTTCCAATTCCAAGACCACCTTCCTCCTTAACTAAACTATGCAATCGAAATGATCCTTACACGTCCAAGAGGAAATGTCTCATAATCAACTTGGCTCAGAAATAAAAATAGAAAGCTAATTAGTGTACTGGAGAGGCAAGATCCAATAAAAAATATACCCTCAGAAGGAGAAATAAACCAGCTCAAGCATTCTAAGGTTACACTTTCTCTTCCCCTAAGAAACATTTTCTGTTATGTTTTTGTTTGTAATTTAAAATCTCGTTTTGACTTTCACATCAGGAAAGCTTCAGAAACAGTCTTTTCATCACTTTAGGTTTTATCTTTTTATAAGGCTTAGTCATATTATTAACATTTGATTTGACAAGTATAATAAAAGTAATTACTCACATGAAATCATATCACTGGTGAATTCATGTAATGGTTTTGCAATTTATGATAATAAAGAAGAAATCACTTCTGAATAATCTTAACGGGAAGTCCGTTTTTCTTCTCTTTTTCCTTCACATTCCATAACAGTATTTATCAGAAGGGGAACTTTCCAGCCATTTAATACAAAATTAGTTGTCATGATGGAGCAGAAGAAAGATATAAGCTATCATGTAATGGCGCATTATAGATGCAATATCATACTCAAGTATAAATTTAAGTTTTTTATTTGTTCCTATTGTTCTTTCTCATCTGAACTCCTGGTCCTTACCAATGAATAGTGTGTATACAGTGTGTGTGTGTGTGTGTATATATATATCAACCACTGACATTCATCAAATCTAGATTTTTAAAAGTAGAAAAATAAATACCAACGGTTCATGTCATAAGATTGTGACACAGTTTTATATTGGCTATCACACGCCTACCACAACCATCCTCTTTTTTCAGTGTTGGGTCCATTTTTGGTTTGTTGTGGTGGTGGAAGAGTAGGCCCATGCTATTTGCAGATGACGTTGTAAAATCAAATATATGAACTGCAAGTTTAGTAATAGTTGGCATCAAGGCTCCGGAATTGTTACGCTTGATGGATATAAGATACCTGTGGATAGTCATTTTAAATACTTGGGTTTTTTTATATTTATTTTGATAAGCGACAATGGCTGAGATTTTTGCAAAATCAAGAGATGGCAATTATTTCAAAACTGCAGATCATTGGATAAATTTTTCCTTCTATATCGCCAATGATCCGATTTTCCTACATATTAACACCGAAAGCTGACTGATAATATTCAGGACACAAATGGCTAACTCAAGAAAATTAACAGGAAACATATCAGATATTTCAGATAACATCTCCAGTCAAATGTGTCATTTGCTTAACTATACCATATTAAGTTCCCATACTGATTTAATGCGGCCCGTTATCATTGCATTCATTTTAGTTTATAGCCCAGGAAAGAGGTACATATCATCGTATCAATGGAACCACGACAGCCATCGCTGAAATAGGATTATATTTTTGTTGGAATTCGGTAATTTTGCTAAAAAAATGAGGGTCAAAACAACATACCATCTGCATGATGTCTCGGGCTTTTGATGAGGTCATTGTCGTTGGATGAATATGACTCTTCTACATGACAAGTGCAACACAGCCACCTGCGCATCCTTCCTCTCTTCGTCAAAAGATGATCGTTCTCAGCAGTCCTTCTGTCCAGTCGCATAAAGTAACCAGGAGGAGGTGCATGTGCCTGTGTAACAAATAGAAAACACCCACGCCTTAGGAAGGTGCTACAGTACCTATCATTCAGAGAACCAACACAGCCTACACAAATCCTATCCCAAAAGATATTAAATTTGATTCCAACAACAAATTGTCCAGAAAAGAAAGAATTTCCGATAAGATACAACCAGGTATCCTTTTTCAGTCGAGCAAAAATGGTAAACTCAAGGAGGCCGAATCAAGAATCTGATCGCAGAAACATATTTTCAGCAAAAGCAGGCACAAGAATTCATTCACATTGGTTTTTAAAAGCAAAGAATTTTTCATTTAGGGAAAGTGCATAACTTTCCAAAAAAAAAAAAAAAAACATAAACAAAATCTAAATATTTTGCAACCTGTAACAGATAGCTAGCTAGCAACTGCTACAATTTATTTACATTTATTGAAACCAAAATAAAACTGCAGTAAATGCAACCGACGCAATAAAAAAACACACACATACATAAATTCCATAGATACCCACATGCATAATAATCATAGCCAGATGATTAAAATGACAAAAACACAAACAATCTTACCACTAAACCACGCCGATGGCTGTTATCACCCATCGACGAAGGAATTGAATGAGACAGAATATCACACAAGAGCAACCAAAAATGGGGCAGGGGATCTGTTTTTTAAACGAAATTCGATCTCGCGTGCCAATTTAAGAAAAATAATCAAGAGCAAAATCAAATGGCACAAACGAGAATCGAATTTAATTGAAAAACCTAGAAATGGGAAAATATTAAACTTTGAGAGCGAGAAGAAGATCCAACAAACAAATGGCAATTACAGATGAATGAATGGGTCAAAACGAAATTAACGAGAAAAATAAGAATGACCCTTGAAAAATAATATGAAATTGAAATTCTAGACAGCCATTGATAAAGAAAAAGGCGAAATTGAAGGATTACCTGTATTGTTTAAAGTTTGTGGAGGGTTGTTGAATTGGGATTAGGGTTTTGTTAATGGAATTATAAAGAATGAATTGAATGAATCAGGGGATCGAAAAATGGGGGTGGGAGGAGAGACAGGTAAGAGGACAGAGAGGCAAGAGAATGAAGGAAAGAGGCAGAGAATTTATCAATGGAAAATTCAATGATTTGAAATCTGCCCCTTTCCCTTGTTCTATTCTATTCTTTAGCTTCCCAAAACATAATTGTCGTTTATACATTTGGGTAAATTGAATTTTAGTTAATTGATTTTTAGAAGAGATTATTCAATTGATCATTAAATTTGTATTTGTACAAGTTAATTACATTACAGAGTAGTTTGTATTTTGATTAAAATCAGGTATAAATTTAAATAATTCGTTCAAAATCTAACAAAAAGTATATCATATGTCACTCAAATAACATACTTAAGGGGCATTTATATCTTTTCCATGCAATATCGTTTTGTATTTTGAATTAATCGTGGCCGTCACCATGCTCATACACAACTGTTGTGAAATTGTGGGGAACACCACATCCACTAGCCCATACTAGCAGTCATCAACATGGAGAAAAATTAAATCAACACATGATAATATGAAAGAACAAGAACACCGATAATTTGTTAACACGGTTCACCACCACCCGTGGCTACATCCGGAGGCACCAAGCCAGGATATCACTATAATAATATATAAAGGATTACAACTTTACATATGCACTCACACAGATCTAGCATAGTAACTCTCCATGAGCAATCTCTCATATACATTATCTCACCTCCCCTAGAACGCACAAATAACACGGTCATGGCCGGGTTGTAGGATCGCCCCCATAGCTCTCCTAGGCCCCCGACCTCCCTTCCTAGACACTATTTTGTGGCTCCCTTTGATATCCTAACTTTCTCCTCTTGGGTACAAATATTATGGTGGTAGTCACAATGTATTTATAGAGATACAAAACCTACTCCTGATCAAAACCTGATTTACCCGGAGTCCTTGATACGGAAGGAGTATAACTTTAATTAGGAATGCTAATATTAATTCCATATGTGGACTCCTTTCCAGAAATCCGTCCCCGACAAACTGTTTCCTTGGGCGGTCGCCCACCTCCTCATGGGCGGTCGCCCGGCAATGATCGCTCCGATTTTCTCGCTCCTCCACGTGGTTTTCGATCCTCTCCTTGATTTTGGCTCCAATTTCAACAATCTCCCACTGGAGACATAAACCACCATTGTGACATGCTCCCATCATACTCCCACCTGAGAATGATCCACCAAATATTTTACACCACCATGTTGAGCCTCCACGCTCCTCCACCGTGAGCCTCGCGCCCAAGTAATAAGGCGAGTTGAAACAGCGGCAGCTTCAACCTCTCCGTGTTAGATCCTTCTTGCCTCCCCAAATCAACTTCTACCTTGATTTATTTGCAAGACTAACTTCGCCTTCTCCCTCCTAGATCCGCTCCACTTGATGCTCCCACAGTGAAACTCGGATACACCTTGTTTCTTGCATTGTCTTCTTGTGGTCTTTTTTTTTTTTTCCGCTCTCTGTTAGGTACTTGTAGTATCTCCTTCTTGGCGGCTACACATTGTCACCTCTCCACCCTAACACACCGTTTATTGATGTCTCTCCCCTTTTACACCAACGGGCCGATTTCCAAGCCTCTTGCTCCCACCCGGAACGAAATTGATGTTGTCGGTAGAGTACAACATCCTCCTTACCCCTCATCCGTCGTTTGCGAGAAGTCCTCCTCTTCCCACGTGGTCTAACCGGCTTATACCACTCACCTTTGCAAGAAGAGATTGTATCGAAATAGGAAACAAAATCTGCTGCAGAAAATTCCTCCCCGACACGTGGGCGGTCGCCCATGAAGAATTTCCCACGAGCCCAACCTTACGTCCACGCTGGGCGGTCGCCACGCCACCGCCGTGGGCGGTCGCCCGGTACTCAAGCTCCTCCGACTTAGACTCCTTTTCTTTCATATTTTTCTCCAATCACCTTGACTGCCCCATAAACCCTTGAACATCTCCAGATCTATCTTGATCTCTGCATCTCCAAAATTCCACCTCGAATTTCTGCATATCTCAATAAGAAACAAATGAACTCTTCAGACTTACTGATCTTCCGCACGATCGTGGACCTATTTGGCACGTGTCTTGCTTCAACCATAAACCCTAGAAGCTCTCAAATCCCTGCACGTCTTCCACACGAAGAATCTGCACGAAAAATCTGTTGTCTCTTTTCTTCACCTTGAATCTCTCCTAGATCTCGAACCAAAGCTCTGATACCAGTTGTTGTGAAATTGGGGGGATCACCACATCCACTAGCCCATACTAGCAGTCATCAACATGGAGAAAAATTAAATCAACACATGATAATATGAAAGAACAAGAACACCGATAATTTGTTAACACGGTTCACCACCATCCGTGGCTACATCCGGAGGCACCAAGCCAGGATATCACTATAATAATATATGAAGGATTACAACTTTACATATGCACTCACACAGATCTAGCATAGTAACTCTCCATGAGCAATCTCTCATATACATTATCTCACCTCCCCTAGAACGCACAAATAACACGGTCATGGCCGGGTTGTAGGATCGCCCCCATGGCTCTCCTAGGCCCCCGACCTCCCTTCCTAGACACTATTTTGTGGCTCCCTTTGATATCCTAACTTTCTCCTCTTGGGTACAAATATTATGGTGGTAGTCACAATGTATTTATAGAGATACAAAACCTACTCCTGATCAAAACCTGATTTACCCGGAGTCCTTGATACGGAAGGAGTATAACTTTAATTAGGAATGCTAATATTAATTCCATATGTGGACTCCTTTCCAGAAATTCGTCCCCGGCAAACTGTTCCCTTGGGCGGTCGCCCACCTCCTCTATGGGCGGTCGCCCACTTCAACAGTCCGCTCCGATTTTCTGCTCCTCCATGATTTTGATCCTCTCCTTGGTTTTGGCTCCAATCCCAACAACAACCACCACCATCACTGCCACAGGAACAACCACCATCATTGAAACAACACTCTAATAACATCAAAATTATGTTTGATAATCAATAATAATTCCTAAAATTTTGGATTAAAAAAATCAAATTTTGAAGAAATAAATTATCTCATCATCACCATCACCAACAATAAGGGAATGCGCCAGATTACGGAGGCAACAACGCAAGGATTGGACAATGAATTTTGAGAAAAGAGGGGTCGAAATTGGCGAGGTTTGGTTTACTTTTATTGTTGGCAGCGATGGAACGGAGGGGAAATAAGATGATTGCTTCTTGTGATGGTAAGAGGGTGGCTGCTACCGGAGAAGGAGGTGAACGGTGGAGGAGGGAAGGGGAGGAAAAAAATAAGGAGAGACGTCTTTTTTCTTCATAAATCGAATATAAATGTGGATTTCTTTTAAGGAGATATAAAAAAAAAATACAAGAGATATATTTAATTTAGTGAATTTAAAAAATTGATCATATTTTAGATTATTACTCTTAATGTTTTGATAAAAAAAAATATTTTGAAGTTTCATTGCATGGAAAAGACAGAAATGCCCCTTAATATATGTCATGTAAATGGCACATGACATACTTTTCGTTAGATTTTTAATGGATCATCCAAATTTATATCTGATTGCAACCAAAATACAAACTCAATAACCAACTTGTAATAAATACAAATTCGATAACTAATTGAAATATCTTACAAAATTCAGGTAACTAAAATGCAATTTACCCTATACATTATGATAACATTATAATTTTATAGCAGGATTATGGACTCTAGAATTGATATTAGGTGGTTAGAAATTAAAAAAAAAAAAAAAGTTGAAACTAAAAAAAAGAAATAAAAAAAATGCAAAAGGCCAAAAAAGATAGCCTATAAGATGATGAAAAGGAAAAACAACTAGGCTACCTTTCTGAATTTCTTCGCCGCCAAACCAAAGTTTATTACTTCACTTTTTGGTCGGTGTCAAGTCTTGATAAATGGCCAAAATATACTTACCCTACAATTTATGTTTAATTTTGTGTATGCTTTGAACGGTGGCGGTGGCGGAGGTGGCGACAGAATGATGGTGGCATGATGGGTTTTGAGGAACATCCCAAATTTGGGTTTTTTAAGATTTGATATTTGGTTTGGTTTGGGTTGATATTGTTATTTTGGTGCCTACTTTGATTTATGGCGAAGGATTGGTGGTGGCTTTATAGTAGTGGTCATGGCGGTTGCATGATGGTGAAAATCAGAGAGTTTATGAAGTTAAATGACATTTAAGCCCTTGTATTTGGAGTCAAAAACACAAATATCCATCACGTGACATGCACGTGACCATTTTCGTTAAATTTCTAGCCTTCGTTAGGATTAAGGGGCAAAGTGAAATATGTTAAATATTGGGTATCAAATTGGAATAAAATTTATGCGGGGATATAAAGTGAGATTTGGCGTATACTTTTTTGGAGGATAAATATATTTTGTCCTTGATAAATCAATTTTTATGCTTAAAAATTAATGTAGTTTAACAAAGAGAAAAAACACATTTTTTTTTTTTTTACAAACGTCAATAATAATGTTATAATTGTGTTAAAAGTGTGTCACTTATAAACATTCGTTCAATATTGAACGGTATAAACCGAGCAATGAACATGGGCTTGCCCGAACTTGGGCCCAACTATATTGGGCAGTGGATATTGTCTAATTATGAAGTATTAGGGCCGAGTAAGATCTTCCTCGTATGCCGAGGAACATTTATCTCGGCCTTCTATCATCATTTTTGGGCCGCCATATCGGAATTACCGAGGAAAGAGGAGTTATTTGCTCGGCATATATCCAAGTGACGAGGAAAGAAAATCATTCTCCCCGGCATATCTCCGTGTCGGCCATTTACCAAGTGACGAGGAAGCAAAATTATTTTCCTCGGCTTATTTGCCAAAGGCCGAGGAAAATCATTTGCCTTCCTCGGCGTTCCGGCTAGCAGTTACAATCCTTATTCAACAAGGATTATACAGTTGTAACTCAATCAGGATTACAATTACCAATATCAATTCAAGTCAAACAATGACTCCTTAACGGATATAATTCTCTTAAGATTATATCTTATCTATTTACAAGTTCATTCCAACATGGATTCTATCTATCCATTCCTATAAATACAAGCCAGTGGCTCATTATTCGGTACGTTACTTTTTACATTGGAGAAACTCTGTCAATTTGATTTCTCTAATATCAACCGTGAACTTACTCTCACGCCGGAGGGCCTGTAGACGGATCCGCCCCGGCTTAGTTTACGTGTTTTCTCTTATTTTGGTCTTGCAATCGCGGAGCATTCAACGCTTGGATTTGGGGTGTTTTGACGATTTTGGCATCATCAATTGGTTCCATTGCCGGAAATCGATTCAAACACCCTTTGTTTGGCTCCTGGAAAATCTCGCATTTGTGAAGCTATTTTCCGTTGGATTTGTTCTTGATTGAAATCGGAAATTTTTGCTCAGACAGGCTCTGTTCTTGATTCGATCGAATTTGTAAACTTCCACCGGATCGCATTAATTAGTCGGCGAAATTGCTAGTTCACGTACGAAGCGAAATTTGTGGCTTGAACTTTTGTGTTGGAAAAATTGCAATTGTTGTTTGTTTGTGGTCAAAATTTACCCTAAATTTAGCCATAAATTCGGTTACGATTGAAATTGTGATTTTTGGAAAATTTCGCATTTAATAATCATGTTTGTGAATCATAATGGACGGACAATTCACAAGTGTTACGGTGAGGATCCCACCCAGTGAATGGAAACACTGGAGCCGAGGAGCCCTTGCCTCCTCCTCCTCCTCTACCTCGAGCCGATGCCATTCCTCCCCTTGCCATGACTCTTCGTTCCATGGGTCGGCAAATGCCGAGGAGAGGGCAATGACCTTCCTCGTCCTACTCGTCCTCGTGGGAAGCAAGCGGGAAGGAAGAAAACAAAGAATGCCGGCCGGTCAAGCAGGAGGATCTCAACCCGTTGACCGACGCTCTTTGTTACACAAACAAATGGAGACTTTGCAAAGGATGTATGAAACGCAAGTCGCCCTTTTGCAAATGGACCCAGATCATTCCATGGCTCCATTCATTGTACCATCAATGGGCCCACCTTTGAGAAAGGAACAGGGAGAGCATCAGGCTCCTCCCCTAAAGACTGCTGAGCTACCACTGCCAGCTCCCAGGGATTCTCCTCGTCCTCGGCATAACAGTAAGCATAAGGATCCTGTGGTCGACCTGAGAAGCCAAATAACTCCTAGGGAAGAGGAAGTGAACTCCAAGGACCTAAGGACAAGACTCAGCTTGAATAGGTGCCTATCCCCTGCTCGCCTCATCATGACACCCAGGCGTCCCACGTCTCCTCGAGCTCGTCGGCCAGACTCTCCTCGTCCTCGTCGTTCGAGATTCTCATCGTCCTCGTCGACCGGACTCTCCTCGTCCTCGGCATCGAGAATTTGCTAGGCCAAGGACCCCAGAGCCCTACAGGATGATACTTGGCGCACAAGACCTGGAACCAAGACGTGATAAGGCCCCCTCCAGACGTGATGGCCACCGACATGAAGCGGAGCATAGTAGGGTGAATGATCGCCCTAAAGACAAGTCAGTCAGAAGCTCCCAACGAAGCACTCGCTCAAGCAGTGAGAAGGAAATAGAAACAAAGCAATGGGAGCTGTTGAAACAAAGGCTGGATGATATAGAGAGGGGAAAGAAATATAATGATGACGATTATGATTGGGCCACCCGTCCGTTTTCCTTGAGGATAAGCTGCTGCACCTCCCCATCCTAACCTCAAGCTCCCAAATTTTGAGAAATATAACGGAACTCCACGCGACGCCTTGAGGACCACGTGCAAAGTTTTGAACAAACCATGAATCTCCTCACCACTGCGATGACTTGCTCTGCAAAGCTTTCGCGAGCACCTTTTAGGAACGACTTTGACTGGTTCCGTGAGCTCAAGAAAGGTTGCATCGATTCTTGGAGGGGCATGAGGAGAATGTTCTTAGATCATTTTGCCACGGTGGGAAGAGGAAGATGAGATTAGCCGACTTGGCCAACATTGAGCAAGGGAAGGAGAGACCACCCTCGGCTACTACAATAGGTTCCGAAAAATGGCGGACCAAGTCGAAGAAAGCCTCGGCGATAGGGAGGTCATAGTTTGCTTCAACTACGGGCTAAAATCGGCCCCCTCATTTATGAACTCTCGGCCCGGGGAACCCGGCTCAAGGCCGAATTGTACAAAGTGGCTTATGCCATTTCCATGGTGAAGACAAGACAAAGAAAAGGGAGGCGACAAGACGGAACTGAAGCAAATAACACCCGGCGAGAATGACAACGGGAGCGGCAAGGGTTCCAAAGGAAAGAATAGAACCCGAGGAAGCGCGAGAAGGCTGGAGTTCACCCCTCTTACAAAGCCCATCTCCGAAATCATGCGGCTAGTGAACCTTCCTCCACCTCGTCCGTGGCGATAACCCGAAATATCCCCGCAACAAGAACAAATCTTGTGATTTTCACAAGGACAACGGGCACACCAGATGGTTCTTGGGCCCTTAAGAAGATAATCCAACAATGGGTTGACGAGGAAAGTTAGACCATTATGTCATGAAGAAAGATGGCAAGCGAAAGCGGAAGCAAGAGGAGAGTGAAGATGACTCCAAGAGTGAGGATGAAGATCGAAGGCCTCCTAGGGCTAAACTACATGTGATCCGTGAAGAGGTGACCTCCACCGAGAAAAGCTAAGGGACCGGATCCACGAGCTAAGCAAAGTATACCATGTCCACTGCTTGGATCCATAAAGCGAAGAAATCATTAGTTTTTCTCCGAATGAGTGGCGGGAAGTCGAGCGGCTCGTGAGCGGCCATTGGTCATCAAGGGTCGAATTGACAATGTTGAATCCGAAAGACTTCTTGTTGACACGGGGGCCTCCGTGACATCTTGTACTATTCGGCCTTCCAACAAATGGGGTTGAAGGAAACTGCTTATTTAGAACCGTATCATGGAAGGCTTGAAGGATTCACCAACCATAAGGTTGGAGCAAAGGGAACCGTAGAACTAGAACTCGAAGTCGGCGATCATCCCTTCCGAGCCAAAGCTCTTTGTCACTTTCATAGTCATGGATTTGACTAGTGACTATCATGCGATTATCGGCATTCCAAGTCAAGCCAAACTTGGGATGGTAGCCTCCCTTCCTCACCAACGAGTTAAATTTCCCACTCGTCTTTGGCATTGGATGCGTGAGGGCAACCCCCAGATTTCTTGGAACATGTTGTCAAGAGCCGGAAAAAGTCAAAAAGCGTGGAGATAGATACGCGAGGAGAACATCAAGATCACCAAATCACGGAAGACCACGGAAACTAGCTCTAGAATGAACTATATCCGTGAAGTATGGGAAAGTGAGGGAAGAGGAACCTATGGTCCTAGAAATTGTGGATGACAGGCGTAACTCTACCCACGCTGGAAGAAGAGCCTATGGTCCTAGAAAGCTGCGGATGACCAAGGCATAGTTCTACCCATCTCAGGAAGACCCCATTCGTCAATGACCCCAGGAACTTCGGGGGCCAACCATGACTCGGGGAAGAACGATCTTCCGGACATCGATAAACTTATGGAGGAAGAAGGCCTCAATGCAAACGACAATGAAGGGAGGAGAATCGGAGAGATCATCATCGAATCCCTGGAATTTCGAGACGGACCAGAAATGAAGCACTGTAGATGAGCTAGAAGAGGTAGTCATTAATCACTGACTATCCCGAACAAAAAATCAAGCTAGGAGGCCAGCTATCACGGGAAGAGAAAGAAAGAATCATATCCCTCTTGAAAAAGCAGTCTCGACGTCTTTGCTTGGAAAGTCGAAGGCATGAGGGGATCAATGAAGAAGTAGCCCTCCACCGCTTAGAAGTTGATCCTTTAGCGAAGACCATCTCCCGGACGAGGAGAAATTTTGCAAGGGACAAGGAGGAAGCTATAAAAGAAGAGGTGCGAGAATTACTCAGTAGCCGGAATAATTCGCGAAGTCAAATACCCCGTTTGGTTGGCTAATGTCGTTATGGTGAAGAAGCAAAATGGGAAATGGCGTATGTGCATAGACTTTCTTGATCTAAACAAAGCACACCCCAAGGACAGTTATCCTCTCCCAGGAATCGACAAGTTGGTGGACTCCATTTACGGACACCAAACTCTCGGCTTCTTAGATGCCTACTCGAGGCTATCATCGAGATAAAAATGGCGAAAAGAAGACATCGAGAAGGCGCCTTTCAAACACACAGTGGGAATTTACGCTACATCATGATGCCTTTTGGGCTCAAGAATCTTGGTGCCACTTACCAACGGATGGTAAATCAAGTTTTTGCAAGTCGAGATAGGTAGAAACATGGAGGCTTATATTGATGACATGGTCATAAAGACCAAGGAAGGCAGCCAGCGTTCACGACCTGGGAGACCATTCACAACCTCCGAGCAAACAACATGAAGGCTGAATCCAAGCAAGTGCGTGTTCGGAGTTCTGCGAGGAAATTTACGGGCTTCATGGTTTCCCAAAGGGGATTGAAGCAAACCCAGAAAAGATCAAGGCGCTCATCGACATGAAGGAACCTACCACCATCAAGGAGGTCCAAAGACTTAATGGAAGAATTGCAGCCCTTGGAAGATTCATCGCCAAGTCCGCCGAAAAGTCATTTGCCTTTCTTCAAGGTATTGAAGGGTACAGAGCTTCTCTGGACTCCTGAATGCTCGGAAGCGTTCCTCAGGTTGAAGGAGTACTTGGGTTCCCCTCCCTTGCTTAGCGGATCCGACTACCGGTGAGATGCTATACGTCTTCTAAGCTGCCATTGATCACTTAGTCGCATTGTCTTAGTTCGAAAGGATGAAGGAATTCGAAGCCCGTCTACTATGTCTCAAAGGCCCTGTCCGATGTAGAAAGCAGATATTTTAATGTGGAGAAGATAGCATACGCACTAGTCATTGCTTCAAGGAAGCTGCGTGCATATTTTTCGGCACGCCCTATCACCGTCTACACCAACGAACCTTTGAAGAAAATCCTTCACAAGTTGGACGGCTCGGGACGTCTCCTTAATTGGTCAATCGCTCTAACGGAGTTTGATATCACTTACCAACCAAGGAAGACCCTCTTAGCACAGCCTTTGGTTGACTTCATGGTCGAGACTGCCTTTATGGGTGAGCATCTCCCCACCTCCCGGAAGCAAACGCGCCGGAGGAAAAGACTCTCCCATTGAACTCCCATCCAACTGTTGGATCCTGTATACGGACGGATCAGCTACCAAGGAAAGAAGCGGAGCTGGAGTAGTACTAGCAAGCCCAGAAGGAGAATATACTATACAAGATGCCATCCGCTTCAGGTTTCCTGCCTCTAACAACCAAGGCTGAATACGAGGCTCTCATATTTGGCATTGAGTTGGCCTCCTTCTATGGAGCAACTAAGGTGGCTGCTTGCTACGTGACTCCCGGCTTGTTGTCAAACAAGTGAAGGGAGAATATAACACTCAAGATGTCACCCTTGCCAAGTATAGAGACTGGTCCTAGATATGACGAAGAAAATGGAATTTTCGAGCTCAAGCGGATAGGAAGGGAAGACAACCAAGTCGCAGACGTTCTCTCCAAACTAGCCACCATGGACGTGTCTCCTTCGGAGACCAATCCATATGTAGTTTATGCCGAGGAACTGCGTATGAAAGATTACAAGTCATGCTTACGGACGAGGAAGAGAGATCTTTGGATCGATGACTACATCGAATACATTGAGAAGGAGAAACTCCCGAGAAGATGATGCTCGAGCCAAGCTTATCAAGAAGAGGTCTCCAAGATTCGTGGTGATGAACGGAGTCCTCTACCGAAGATCTTTCACGAAGCCCCTGCTAAGGTGTGTCTATCCCAAGGAAGCGAGAACCTCTGGCGGAAGTACATGAAGGTGTTTACGGAGGACACCGGGGGCGAGAACCTTAGGCTGACAAAATCATATCGCTAGGTTACTGCGCGAACCTAAGGGAAGACGCGCATTACCTATGTTCGAAAATGTGACAAATGCCAAAGGTTCTCGACATTCCAAGACTACTGCGGTCGAGCAAACACTTGTAATACCTACGTGGCCATTTGATATGTGGGGGATCGACCTCATTGGACCACTTCCCACCCGCCCGTGGTAATTGCGAGTACGTGATAGTAAATTTGTTGATTACTTCTCCAAATGGATAGAAGCCAAGGCATTGGCCAAGATAACGGAAGAGAACGCGATCAACTTTGTTCATGACAACATACGGGTGCGATTTGGCCTTCCGCATCTGATTGTTTCGACCGTGGCCTCCAATTTTCCACGGCATTTACAACCGGGTTGGGAAGAGTCAAAGTACGCCATGCAAAATCTTCGGTTAGCGAGACCCCAAGGCAACGGTCAAGCGAAGGCTGCCAACAAAGCGGGTCCTAACCGCCCTCACGAAGAATCTTGAAGGTCGCGAGGGTAGATGGTTGGACGAACTTCCCTAGCTTTATGGGGGCTATTCGCACAACCACCAGGGCCAACCCAGGGAAACCCCATTCGCACTAACCTTCGGTTACGAGGCTATGGCACCGGCGAGAGATGGCCATCCCTACGGTAAGGAACTCCCATTATGATGAGCAAGTCAACAAGGTCAATAGGCTCCTAGACCTGGACACGATAGATGAAAAACGATTAGGCTGCGCGAGATGAGGATGGTGAACTACAAGCAAAGGACCAAGGCATATCACGGCAAGAGAGGTCATCAAAAGAGTATTCCAAGTTGGCGATTGGGTACTTAGAAAGATCGAAGCCTTTGGTCGGAAGGCGAAACGAGAACAAGCTCTCCCCCAATTGGGAAGGTCCCTATATCATCACTCAAGTCATCAGAAGGGACCTACGGATTGAGGACCAAGGAGGGGAAGGATCTCAAGCATCCATGGCATTCCGACAACCTTAGAAAATATTATCACTAGTCTAGTTTATTTTGCAATAGATTAGCTCTTTATTTTCGGTCTTTTATTTTCGGTCTTTTGTTTTCTTTTTGTCTTTTTAGTTGATAGGATTGCAGTTCTATGTAATCGCATTTCGAGTTCTACGGCAGTTTCTTCCAACATGCAAAGCAACTATCGCTCGTCACCCCCAAAGACCGAAGATGAGGACATTACTCCCAAGCTCTCCGATACACAATTCGCCAAGACCAAGGATCCTCCGCCTGATAGCCACCATTAATCGCTGCAAAGCAGATCCTCTCATGCCCGACGTAGCTCACCAACTGCCAAGACCAAGGATCCTCCTTGGCCTGATGGCATACTCAACGGCCAAGACCAAGGATTCTCCTTGGCCTGATGGCTCACCAACTGCCAAGACCAAGGATCCTCCTTGGCCTGATGGCATACTCAACTGCCAAGACCAAGGATTTTCCTTGGCCTGATGGCTTAACACTGCCAAGACCAAGGAACCACCTTGGCCTGATGGCTTACAACACATCCTGTCAAGGGTCCACCTTAACTCAGGATACCAAGCAGCCAAGACCAAGGAACCTCCTTGGCCTGATGGCTTACAACCCTTCCAGTCAAGGGTCCACCTTGACTTAGGAGACTAACAGCCAAGACCGAGGACTTTCCTCGGCCTAATGGCTTGATGAACCTCCTACCATGAATCTACTCTGATTCAGGATTACAACATTCAAAGCCGAGGAAAACTTCCTCAGCCCAAATGAAGTACGAGTATAGTTAAAGCCGAGGAATCTTTCCTCGGCCTAACCACTTGCTCCACAAGGAAAGGGACCTTCCTCGGATCCCACCTTCCTAAGGCTAATGCATAACATACCAAAATATAACCAAGTCAGTGAAATGACAAAGAATAATGACAAAGGATTTTTCATTGATATTCAAATGGAAATTACAGATCCTATTGTCTATTACAAAAAAGCAAAAAAGGAAAAACTATCCTAAGACTGCTGAGCATCCTCAAAAGGCTCTTCTAGCCAGCTGGTATTAATGGAGCCAGGAGGAGGAAGGGTCGTTTGATGGGCTTGGGTATCAGCTTCCTCGGCAATTCCCCTTACCTCGGCTTCCCTGGTCTCAGGCTCTTCCTTGTCCTGGATGGCCTCCACTGAGTCTTTGATGTTGCCGGGGACAACGAGTGGCCTCCACACTTCCTGCATGCTTGAGCATCCTTGGGCGCTATCAATTCCAAGTTGCTTGCAGAGAAGTGGACTAAGTGATGGAGAGCCCTAACTGCCTCACTGTATTGGTCCCGGCATATCGCACGTGGCTATCTTATTGATGTCTAGGCGGTGGAGGGATCGGCCAAAATACTCCCGGCAAGATGAAGGTATCCATCTTCGAACATGGTGGCCGTTTGCTCGTCCACGGCGTCTGGAAGGCCGAGCTAGATATCACGGCATCCTTGAACAGCCGGGCTCTCCTCAAGCGCACCGCGCCTCGTTCTCCTTGGCGGGAAGGAGGCCTCCAATCCTCGGTATTTAGCCTCGGCTTCCTCGGCCTTTGCACGAAGCTTCGGCTTTATACGGTAATGCCTTGACGGCTCCTCCCCTTTCAGCCGGAGATCTTCCTCGGCTTTGGCCTTCATTTCCTCGGCTCTTTTGACCTCGGCCTCCACTTTGGCCTTGGATGCTTCAAGCTCGGCATCCTTGGCCTTCAGAAGTTTGACGAGGAGGTCTTGTCGGTATCAACTCTTTGCTTGGCGGCCTTGACCTCACTCAGCGCGCTCGGCCTTCTTTTGGCTAGCACGTTCTCATATGCCGTGACGTAAGCCAACCGAAAGCAAGAATTAATATTAGAAGTGCAAACAAGTGCAAAACAAATCTCGCAATCAATGATCAAATGAAAGAACTGTTACCTCGGCAAGTAAGAGCCCCTTGCGGCAGAGCAAGATATCGTCGCTGGGAGCCTCTCTAACAAGAGCATCATAGGCGTCCTCATCCATTGCTCTACGAGATTGGAGCTCGGCCTAATCTTACAGGTCCCTCCCTAACTGCGAAAGGAAGACCCACGAGGCGAGGAATGTCGAGGGCCGTACTCTTTGCTAGCTCATCGGCCTGCTCAACCGTCTGGATGTCCTTGATAGCCAAGGTTGGAGGAGGTGAAGGATTGGGGGCCCCACCAATACTTGCCCGCTTAGCCACCGGCTCCTCGGCGTGGAACTTTGAGGCCTTTTTGAGCCGGATCTCCTTTGAACAAGGCCGGCTTCCTGGCCGCCGCTTCCTCGGCCTCGGTAGGAGGGTTAGTCATATCACCGAGCCATGGGTTCGGCTCGTTCTTCGGATGCGGCGTCCTCGGAATTTACCTCTGGTGAAGTTTGAGGGGAGGGGTTTATCACCTGCACGCCCAAGACCAAATTACGAGCATTGGCCTCATCCTTTCTTTCCATCGAGCGGACTTCTTGCTCGGCTTTCTCTTCGCTTTGATCGGCTCACAGGGACTTAGTCTACTCCATTGCAAGAGGCGGCTTCTTCCTCGATGGTCAAATCAGTAAAGACAAGGAAGAAATGGTCAAGTACGAGCAAGAAAATTCAAGGTCAAGTACGAGCAAAATAATATGACGCAAAATTACAAGGGTCCAAGATAAAAGTTTACGTCCAACAATGTTAGGTGCTCCAATACATTGATCACGGGACGCTCATCATGGCACCTAATACAATCCTCGTGGAATACGAAGCCTGGATGTACCGTCCAATCATTGAAGCGACGCCCTCTTTTAACATTGTGAGGGGAGCTACCCCGTCCTCGTTCCCGGCATCAATCACGCCTGGATATAGAAATGATCAGAGGATTGACTTGCTTCCAATCCAGGACCCCTACCACTGGCAAACTCTTCCAGGCGGCTTGATCAAATCTTTGGTCCACCGTATTGTTGGACGGCAAGGAAGATGTTGGATCATCACAAGGAGGCTGGAACTCGGCCTTGGCGGCTCTCGACGCGGATAACGTGGTTGTCCCAGCCTGGAACTTTCTTTGGACATGGGAAGAAGCAACTTAGGTTTCCTATTGGCACTCCTAATAACTACCAGCCATTGTTCCTTGATGACTTGGACAATGTAGAAGTGACGGAAGGCTCCCATGGTCGGCTCATAGCCTAAACTACGGCAGAGGATGATGAAGCTAACCAGAACCCTAGTACCATTGGCTCCTAGCGTGGCCCCGGCATTGCCTTTACATCATCCAAAAAAACTCGCAAAATGAAGGGAGTGCAGGGAAGACGGAGTCCCTGTTGAAACTGTTTGAAATAAAAATGGACGAAATCTTGGTTATAGTAGAAGGCCGTCTCTTCTTTTTCCGTCTTCGGCTCGATCTTGCCCATATAAGTTAATTTATACTCAGCACGGTCCACTTTGTACTTGGTGTACAGCCTCTCAATCATGGGATCCCAGGGCTTTGGTGCCTTCTCGACTTGCTTTCCTCGGCTACCTGCTCCTCGGCCTCCTCTTCTTCGGACAAGGCGGGCATCAGCTTGCGCACCTTCAACGAAGGCGTTAACTATTTGAGTAGACGAGGAGGGCTCTCCTTCTCTTCCCGTCATATCTGCATAAAGACGAGGAGACCAAATTATTTACCTCGTCAATGGCTGATTAAATGACGGGGAAGGAAGATTCCCTCCTCGTCATTCCATAAGGCCGAGGAAGGAAGATTTCCTTCCTCGTCATTTCATAAGGCCGAGGAGGGGGCCGTACCTCTCGGAACAGCTCACGCATTTCGCGATGGGAGGCGGGTAGAAACAGATTCGATGTGCTCCACCATCTCGGCCCTATCCTCAAAAAACTATGATGTTGGGAGAACCGGACTCGATCCTATCTATTCTTGTGGAGTCAGGTATTGAATGAATAAACGGGATCGGCCGTAACCCCTGTTTGCTTGCTTATATCATCCAAGTTCGGCATCTGACCATGGACCCCTTTCTCGTCGATAAACCCTCAGATTGCCCGTATGATATCCATAACGGAATCGGGGGGAATGGTCCCAAGAACGAGCCATTTCTAAGGGGAATCAAAGATTAAAAAGGGGAAGTTCATTCAATATTCAAAGAAGTTTAACAAGATACAAAAAAAAATCAAAAATTCGAAATTTTGAGAGTTGAAACAAAAATTCTTGAAGAAAAGATTGAATCTTCAATAATGGCGGTTCATGTTCTTGATTCACATATGATTTCTCCTAACAACCCTAGAAGACGCTAAAGAAGGAAAGGAGTTCGTGAGAAGGGAAGAAAATCATACCTGAGTTTACAAGAACGATTGGAATCAGCTTGAGAATGCAACTTCGCGGAAAAATAGAGGCTCGCGGAAGCCGGGTTCAAGATCGGCTCTTTGTTTCGCCGGTGAGTTCTTGCCAAATGCTCTCGGTTGCTTGGGGTTTGTAAAGAGTAAAATGAAAGGGGTTTTAGCTTTTATATCTCCCGAAATCGGGTCGACCATGGGTATAGCATAAATTCGGGTGGCGCCCCAAGAATTAAATGCTAAACACGGTTATCGAGACGTGACAAGCGGTGGGCCCAGGTCATCATCGAGAATAGCAAGCATCGTTTACCAACCAAGGACGCGCGTCAAACCTGTTCGTATTCCATGTGCCGATGCGAGCTAACTTTCTACTCGTCCTAAGCCAAGCTAGAAAGTTGGGGGCAGCTGAGCAGTATAAGCAGAGCAACGAACATGGGCTTGCCGAACTTGGGCCCAACTATATTGGGCGGTGGATATTGTCTAATTATGAAGTATTAGGGCCGAGTAAGATCTTCCTCGTATCTTAGGAACATTTATCTCGGCCTTCTATCATCATTTTTGGGCCGCCATATCGGAATTACCGAGGAAAGAGGAGTTATTTGCTCGGCGTATATCCAGTGACGAGGAAAGAAAATCATTCTCCCCGCATATCTCCGTGTCGGCCATTTACCCAGTGACGAGGAAGCAAAATTATTTTCCTCGGCTTATTTGCCAAAGGCCGAGGAAAATCATTTGCCTTCCTCGGCGTTCCGATTCTAGCGGTTTACAATCCTTATTCAAAGATTATACAGTTGTAACCCAATCAGGATTACAATTACCAATATCAATTCAAGTCAAACAATGACTCCTTAACGGATATAATTCTCTTAAGATTATATCTTATCTATTTACAAGTTCATTCCAACATGGATTCTATCTATCCATTCCTATAAATACAAGCCCCATGGCTCATTATTCGGTACGTTACTTTTTACATTGGAGAAACTCTGTCAATTTGATTTCTCTAATATCAACCGTGAACTTACTCTCACGCCGGAGGGCCTTTAGCCGGATCCGCCCCGGCTTAGTTTACGTGTTTTCTCTTATTTTCAGGCCTTGCAATCGCCGGAGCATTCAACGCTTGGATTTGGGCTGTTTTGACGATTTTGGCATCATCAAATATGATATTTATAAACAAATACTTTGAATTAACATTATATATTATATAGACTTACTAAAAAAATTATAAATATTTAAATTGGGCCAAAATACGTTTATCCCTCAAAATATATATGCAACCTCACTTTACATCCTGGTTTGAATTGTGTCCCCAAGTGACCTATTAATTAACCTGTAATCCCAATTTTAACTCTATCGACTAACAAAAATAAAAATTTAACAAAATTGATCATGTGGATGTCGCAAAGGTCATTTTCATTTCATATATTGAGATTTGTAACCTCTTAGGGTATGTTTGGATACCCCAATTCCATAGCTTGGAATTGGAATTGGGGCCTTCAAAACCAATTTCATTGTTTGGGAACATAACTAAATTTTGAAATTGAAATTGTGTTGAAATTCTAAACATAAAATCTGGGGAGAAACGCGTTTCTCCATAATCTATGGAGAAACGGGGCCCGACTTGTCGCGCGACAATGCGAACGAGGCTTACGGATATCGGAAGCTTTGGGATGAATATCCAGAAGCTTGGCCTTTGCCCCAAATCTTTTTTTCTGAATATCCGTTCCAAAGCTTCTGGATATCCAGAAGCTTTGGGATGGATATCCAGAAGTTTGGCCTGGATATCAAACCCAAAGCTCCAGAAGCTTTGGTCTTGACCTTGGATTTTTTTTTTCTGGTTATCAAACGCAAAGTTTCTGGATATTAAAAACACGTTTCTCCATAATTATGGAGAAACGCGTTTCTCCAGAGACCAACTCAATTCTAAATCACTCAATTCCACAAAACTAATTTCATCTTAAATCCTAATAATTTAAATTCTAAATTTTGATCAATTAATAACAATTCGCATTCTTTTTACCACCACCACAACAACTTTCAACCACCACCATTTGTGCCACCTCCCGCCTTGACACCTCCCGGCAGCGCCGCCACCTCCAAAGCAACCGCCATCGCCGCCTCCTGACCACCGCATTGCGCCGCCCGACACCTCAAACAGCGCCGCCGCGCCCAGCGCCTCCGTGCCGCCATCGCCGCCACAGCCCACTCTCCCCGCCGCCGCCACACCTCCGCCACCGCCGCGCCTCGGCCACTCTCGCCACCACTTCTTTGCTTCAAGAAATCACCGCCTCCAACTACCTCAGTCATTTGCCTATCTCCTTGTAGTTAACACATTTATATACAATTTATTTAAATTTTTTTTTTATACTTTTGTTGTTAGCAAGGTCTGAACCCTTGTTATTTATAATAACTAACAACCATATACCACTAGACTAAACTAGATACTTGACTTATTATTGAACTTTTATTTTAAGTATAATGTATAATTACAATTAAATTCTACACATTATTCAAATAATGAAAATGCTATTATTTTAAAAGCAAATTCTAAATTATTTAAATTCTATAAAATTTGAATATTTATTGAATTCAAAATCATTACTCCCTCCGTCCCAATAAAAGCTTCACCAATTACCCAAAAGGGCGTCCCGTTAGAAGCTTCACCTTTTCTTTTTTGGACATAAAATATTATTATTTCCTCCACTCATTCTCTCTCCTACATTATTTTAATACTCACAA
The DNA here is from genome assembly GCA_022495995.1 of Adenophora triphylla var. japonica. NCBI lineage: Eukaryota > Viridiplantae > Streptophyta > Magnoliopsida > Asterales > Campanulaceae > Adenophora > Adenophora triphylla. Next base: position 396,689 of record JAFEMH010001143.1, on the reverse strand, counting down.
CACCATTATAATTTATTATTCCCTCCACTAATTCTCTCTCCTATTTTCAAATTACACTCACAACATTTTTTTCCTCCCATTACCATAATTCCCGTGCCCAAAGAAAATGGTGAAGCAATTGGTGGGACGGAGGGAGTACATCCAATTCAATGAATTTCACCAATTCCTGAAGAATTACATACGGGTGTCGGCTTTTGTCAATATTGGAGAAATGGGTGGTCGGTGTTTCTGTCTATGAATTCAAAATTTTCAATTACTCCCTCCGTTCCAGATCAAGGGTATATGGGGGGGATTTTACGCTTCTTAAGAAATTTTTTAAAAAATAAATAAAAGTTAAATGTGAGATAGGAAATAGTAATTAAATGTGTGGTAGGAAATATGAAAGATAATGTAAAAGTTAAATGTGTGATAGGGAATAGGAGAGAGAATGTAAAAGTTAAAAATATTTAATAGGAGAGAGAATGAGTGGGAGGAATAGTAGTTAAATATGTGGTAGAAAATAGGAGAGAGAATGTATAAGGATATAATGAATGTTTTTTTTGTAAATATATGAAGATGATAAGGGTATTAATATATTCAAAACTCGCTTTTTGGAAATGAACTTCGATCTCACGTCCTAAAAGGGAAAGATAACCCGATCTCTAGGTCGGAGGAGTACTTATTTTGTGTTGACTTTTTTTTTTTTTTTTTTTTGCTTTTGGATGGGAATGTGAATCCAATTTGTGATATAGTTTTATTGAGGAAACTGTTGGATTTGGCCTAATTTAGGAGGTAGACTCTAGTTAGTTTAATGAAAAATTGAAATCCTAACTATGAAAAATATGATATTTGCCCAGAATTGATATGCCCCTCAATTCTATTCACGCACATACGTACTCGTATTAACATTTAATTAGGGATAATATGACAAAATCTAATTTTCGTTGATTTTTATCAGAATTGCTGAATATAATATATTTATGGTAATTTCACACATACGCGTGGATTAATTTTTCCAACTAAGCATGCTGACTACACATTTCACATTTATATTATTATTATTATTTGTTAAAAAGATAATTTCACTTTAATTTATAATAGTCAATTTAATTAAAACTTTAATTAATTTATAAACATTTATTTATCTTAGTAAATTTTAATAAATGAACAAAAATTAATCCTCATACTCCGAGAATGAATTCATGGAATAACAAACTAAAACTTCAGATCTTAAGAAATCAAATTAAAAGAAAAAAATTGGATCTAAATTTCAGTTCAAAAAAAAATTGGCTATAGCGAGGATAACGTTGAAAGGGAACTCCTGAAATTCTCTAACCATTTGACATAGATTTAGGGCTAGAGATTGTGACGATTAGGGTGAGGACTGTCACGGAAGAAGGTGGAGATCGGGTAGAAAGACGAATCTAGTCACGTCGAACAACGATGAATCTAAAGAAAAAAGGGATAAAGTGGGTTGACGAAAACATAAAAAAAGAGGGTTGGAAAATAGTATGGGAAGAGGGTTGAAGAAGTTGTCTTGAGAAGATGAGATAGATGACGGCGGGGGAACGACCCTGGTTGATGGTGGCAGATGTGAATGATGATTGTGATTGAAATTATGGTGACAGAAAGAAATGATTGGAGAAAGAGAGAGGGGAAAATAGTGGATAGGGGAAGAGGAGGGTGGCAGTAAATGAGCGGATGGGAAAAGCCGACCAGTGGCGGATGGTGAGGTTAGACAGAAAAATGAGAGAATAAGGGAGGTGTGGGTTGTGTGTTCTTTAAAACAAATTTAGGGGTTATGGAAAATTTAAAGGGGGGGGGGGGAGCTATTTATAAATTAAATTAATTTATAAACATTGAATTAATGATTTTTGATCAACATCATCATATAAAAATCTATTCATCTTCATAAAATTTCACAAATTTGTTATAATTCACTATTAATAACAATTTTAGAATTTTATTAAGATAATTAAATGTTTATAAATTTATTAAATTTTAATTAAATTAACTATTATAAATTAAAGTGAATTTATTTTTTTTTAAAAAAAACAACAATATATGTATGAAATATGCAGTTACCATGCTTATTTGGCAAAATTAATCCACATGTATATGTGAAATAACCATAAAGACATCATAGACATTATTTATGTTAAAAATTTAACGAAAAGTTAATTTTGAACATATTTCCTCTAATTAAATGTTTATATGAGGGTATATGTGCGTAAAACGGAATTGGGGGACATATTTGTGTTCAATCCCTAAGTACGAGGACAAAAATATCACATTTCCCCCAAACTAACCTTATTCAATTCAAATTAAAATACGCCAACCCTAATCCCCTCAGATTGTATCTCAATCCTTTGGACCCTCTCCATAATCACTTTTTCTTTCTCTACCCCTCACATCCCCTCCAACATTTATGCTGCCATTAACGAGTAGTAGCAACATTTCAACAAATTAGTGGATAACAGCGATAACCAAATCACCAATCATGAAAATAAGGTCAATGAAGCTTCGTGAAGCACATAATTGTGATGGGCCTGTTTATTTTGTTCTATCATCTTTGACATTCGTGCCAACACACTGCTTATTTTTCCAAACCCTCAATTTGCATCCACAACGCATTTATACATTCAAGTCATTTCAAAATTCTATAGAATCATTACGATTAAGTCGTTTTGTCTCTAAGCCCCCTTTTGTGGGTGTTTTTGAGCTTAAATTTGGGTCTGGGTATCAAAAAGTTATCTTGTAAGAGTTCAAATTTGATGTGATCGATAACTTTCACCGTTTTTCTTTGTCATTTTTGTCTTGCACTTTCAAATTTTTGCCTCTAGGAAACAAATCTCATCTTTTTTTTTTCTGACCCGTCGATACAATTCTCAAAAGTTTTTTTTTTTTTTGCTATGCGCGTAAGAAAATTTGCTTGGAGATTGGTCGAAGGAGAGCATCCGAACATGAAATAAAGATGTTAGGGTAGTTTAGTCTCAAGGGCTATAAAGGTATTTAAAAAATAGCTCACCTTCTTAAAGCGGAGTCTTACTTTTACGGTCTTACCCAGTTCCTAGTGAAGCTTAAGCCAGAGTAAGGCCCCGTTTGTTTCACAGTAAAATAACTCGTTTTTGTAAAATAACTCGTTTTCCGTTGTTTGGCTGAGCCCCCTGAAAATATTTTTCGGAAAATAACTCGTTTCTCGCTGTTTGGTTGTTTTCCGAAAAATGGAGAAAACGTTTTCCGGAAAACATTTTACGCCCTTCCTAAGTAAAACGACTTACTGACCTTGTCCTAAGTAAAACATTTTCCGAAAAATGGTGCCCTTCATATACAACTCATATTTCATAAGGTACAACATTCAACTTCCTCATTCTAATAATAATAATAATAATAATAATAATAATAATAATAAAATAATAATAATAATAACTATAATAATAATAATAATAATAATAATAATAATAATAATAATAATAATAATAATAATAATAATAATAATAATAATAATAACAATAATAATAATAATAATAATAATAATAATAATAATAATAATAATAAAAATTATTATTAATAATAATAATAATAAAATAAAATAAATAAATAAAAATATAATAATAATAAAAATAAAAATAAATAAATAAATAAATAATAATAATAATAATAATAAATAATAATAATAATAATAATAAATAATATAAAAAAAATAAAAAAATAAAAAACTAAAAATATAATAATAATAATAATAAAAATAAATAATAATAATAATAATAATAATAATAATAATAATAATAATAATAATAATAATAATAATAATAATAATAATAATAAAAATAAAAAAAAAACATTTTACGCCCTTCCGAAAAACATTTTTCTTACCAAACAGCCGAAAACATTTTACACCCTTACTACGTAAAACATTTTACGCCCTATCTCCGTAAAAAATTTTACAGAAAAATATTTTACAAAATATTTTTTGAAAAACGTTTTTCAAAAAATATTTTACGTCGAAATAGGAGCGTAACCGATGACTTTAAAGACCCGAGCTTTAGACCGTGTACAATGGGGGGATGAAATGGGGGATGAAATCCCATTTCATCCAGCTCACCCACTCCAGTGGGGGTATTAAACCTGGCTGAATTAATTAACGGATGAAAAGTTTCATCCCGGTTGAAAGCTTTTAATTTTTTTTTTTTTTTAGCCGGACAGGTGTCGGCTTGGCATTGGAGAAGCCTTGGCGCGTGTGCCTCACGCTCCGGATAGGCGCGTGAGGCGCAAGGGTTTTTTGTTTTTTTTTTTGTTTTTCCAGAGTTTGCCACGTGTAAGGGCCCCATTGGTCCAAATTTTATTATTTTTTCACCCAATTATTTAAACTCAATTATCTCATAATAAATGATTTAAAAATAAAAAGAAAAATTCACCAAAATTCATCATTTTTTTTCCCTACAAATTGATATAAGTTTCATTTGATTTGAACATAAAAAAAAAATACTTAGTTTTCAATTTGGGCTGAATTATTTCATAGTAAATTATTCTTTTTTTTAATTTTTTTTTCACCAAAATTCATCATTTTTTTCCCTACAAATTTATATAAGTTTCATTTGATTTGGATACAAAAAAACACTTAGTTTTCAATTTGGGCTGAATTATTACCTAGTAGAATTATTATTTTTTTTAATTTTTTTCACCAAAATTCATCATTTTTTTCCCTACAAATTGATATAAGTTTCATTTGATTTGGACACAAAAAAAAAAAAACACTTAGTTTTCAATTTGGGCTGAATTATTACCTAGTAAATTATTATTTTTTTTAATTTTTTTTTTCACCAAAATTCATCATTTTTTTTCCCTACAAATCGATATAAGTTTCATTTGATTTTGATTTGGACACAAAAAAAAAACACTTAGTTTTCAATTTGGGCTGAATTATTACCTAGTAAATTATTATTTTTTTTAATTTTTTTTTTCACCAAAATTCATCATTTTTTTCCCTACAAATCGATATAAGTTTCATTTGATTTAGACACAAAAAAAAAAACACTTAGTTTTCAATTGGGGCTGAATTATTACCTAGTAAATTATTATTTTTTTAAATTTTTTTTTCACCAAAATTCATTATTTTTTTTTCCCTACAAATTGATATAAGTTTCATTTGATTTGGACGCAAAAAAAACACTCATTTCTCAATTATCCTTTTTCATTTTAACATTCATTTAAAAAAAAATCATTATATTTTTTTAACCTATAAATTGATAAATTGATGCAATATTTTTTTAATTAAGTGTGAAATATTTTTTTAATTATAAATAATAATAATAATTATTATTATTTTACTAATCATAAAAATAAAGAATATAAATAAAAGAAAATAAAAGAAAAGTAGTTGGGTATAGAATGATGAGTTGGAGGGAGTTGAAATTTAATTTAAGTTAGTCATTGAAGTGAGGTAAATGAAATGGGTAGATGAAATATTAGGTGGATAAGAAAAAATGTAAAAAATGCTAGATGAAATGGGGGAGTGGGATGAAACAACTGTGGATAGTCTTAGCCTAGGTATAGTAACCTGGGTTATGCTCAAACCTCAGTTAACCCAATCGAGTTTCAAGCCCGGCGTCACCTGGCCAGATTATACCCGTAGCTGGCGGCGGCGGCGGCACCGCGGATGACTCCATTTTTTAGGCTTTCTTGAGTTCTCCGATGGTGGAAATTTCAGCATAGAACAATAACCCTACTTTAAAATCAAAAAACAAAGCTTCAATGGTGAGACGAGGTTTGAATTTATACCATTCCCTCTTAACTTCACATTCTTTCTTCCCTCACTCTCATAAACTCTGCCGCCCACAACTCTCCTCTATGTTAACCAGATTAATCTGCACTTTTCCACGCGACAATCTTGACGGATTAATCGACCCTGAATTCGATTTAGCACCAAACTCAACAGAAGATTTCCGGGTCCAGTTGGGTTTGGACAAAGAGCTTGCCATTTTGCGGGACTCCATTATGGAGGATTCTTCAAATAAGATAAGGGTCGACTCTAGTAAGTTTTCTGATGATGCTTGCTTAATATCTAATGCAATTAGGAACAATAGTGATGGGTTTGGGGAGAATACCCAGAAATTTCTTAGGCAATTTAGGGAGAAATTGGGGGAATCTTTGGTGGTTGATGTGTTAAAAAATGTGCAAAATGCTGAATTGGGTGTGAAGTTTTTTATATGGGCTGGTAGACAAATTGGGTATAGTCATACTCTTGCTGTTTATAATGCGTTGTTAGATGTAATGGGTTGTGATAATGGGAGTAGAGGGACAGAACAGTTTCTTAAAGAAATTAAGGATGATGATGAATGTGTAATGGGGAGGCTGCTTAACGTGTTGATTCGCAAGTTTTGCAGAAATGGGTCTTGGAATGTGGCTTTAGAGGAGCTTGGTAGGCTTAAGGATTTGGGGTACAAGCCTTCAAGGGCAACATATAATGCTTTAGTTCGGGTTTTCCTAGAAGCAGATAAGCTTGATACAGCAAGTCTGGCTCACAGGGAGATGGTGGATATGGGTTATCGTATGGATGCACATACCTTAGGTTGTTATGCAAGTTTACTATGCAAAAAGGGGAGGTGGATGGAAGCCCTTGATTTATTAGAGAAGGAAGAGTTTTCTCCCGATACTATACTTTACACCAGAATGATATCAGGGTTATGTGAAGGTTCATATTTTGAAGAAGCTATGGAGTTCTTGAATAGAATGCGGTCTAGCTCTTGCATTCCAAATGTTGTGACTTATAGGACTTTGCTTTGTTGGTGTTTGAATAAAAAGAAGTTGGGCAGATGTAAGATGATTCTTAGTATGATGATCACTGAAGGTTGTTACCCAAGCCCACGTATATTTAATTCTCTCGTTCATTCTTATTGTAAATCAGGAGATTACTCTTACGCCTACAAATTGCTTGGGAAAATGGCAGTCTGCGGCTGCCAACCAGGTTATTTGGTTTATAATATCCTTATCGGTGGAATTTGTGGAAATGAAGAGTTACCAACTTCGGAAGTATTGTCGTTGGCCGAAAAAGCTTACAGTGAAATGCTAGACGCAGAGGTGGTATTGAATAAAGGCAATGTGAGCAATTTTGCGCGGTGCCTGTGTGGGGTTGGGAAATTTGAGAAAGCTTATAATATAATTCATGAAATGATGAGCAAGGGTTTTTTACCTGACGTTAGTACATACTCGAAAGTCATTTGTTTCTTATGCAATGCCACCAAAGTAGAAAAGGCTTTTCTTTTGTTTAAACAAATGAAAGATAATGGCATTGTTCCTAATGTTCGTACTTATACAATCTTAATTGACAGTTTTTGTAAAGTAGGCCTTATTCAGCAGGCCCGCAGCTGGTTTAATGACATGGCAAAGGATGGTTGTGCTCCGAATGTGGTAACTTATACTGCTCTTATACATGCTTATCTTAAAGCCAGAAAGGTTTCTGACGCAAATGAGCTCTTCGAGCTAATGCTATCAGAAGGTTGCATTCCAAATGTTGTTACTTTATCTGCTTTGATTGATGGCCATTGTAAAGCTGGAGAAATAGAAAAGGCTTGCCAGATCTATGCAAAAATGAGGGGAAAAGAAGTTCCAGATGTAATGATGTACTTTAAGGGTGAAGACAGTAAGGCCATGGAGCCAAATGTTTTCACTTATGGTGCTTTGGTGGATGGCTTGTGCAAAGTTCATAGGGTTGAACAAGCACATGAACTTTTGGATGCAATGTCAGTAGAAGGTTGTGAACCAAATCATATTGTGTATGATGCTCTTATTGATGGATTTTGTAAGGTTGGGAAACTAGATGAAGCACACACAATAGTTGCTAAGATGTATGAGAGGGGTTATATTCCAAATGTTTTCACCTATGGTTCTTTCATTGACAGATTGTTTAAAGAAAAACGCCTGGATGTTGCTTTAAGAGTTTTGTCTCAAATGCTGGAGAGTTTTTGTCCTCCTAATGTCATTATATACACACAGATGATTGATGGCCTTTGTAAAGTTGGGAAGACTGATGAAGCTTTAAGGCTTATGCTGATGATGGAAGAGAAAGGTTGTAATCCAAATGTTGTAACTTATACTGCCATGATCGATGGATTTGGGAAAACCAATAGAGTGGGAAAATGTCTGGAACTCTTTAAACAGATGTGTGCAAAGAGTTGTGCCCCGAATTATGTCACTTATAGAGTTCTAATAAACCATTGCATAGCTGCTGGCCTCTTGGATAAGGCTCTTCAGTTCTTGGAGGAGATGAAGCTGACATATTGGCCAACCCATATGGCAAGTTATCATAAAGTCATCGAAGGCTTCAACAGAGAGTTTATAGTCAATCTTGGTCTGTTAGAAGAGATAAGTGAGTATGGATCTGCGCCAATTGTTCCAGTTTACAGGATTCTAATTGATAGTTTTCATAAGGTTGGAAGACTGGAAGTAGCTCTAGAGCTACATAAAGAGATTCGTTCATCCTTAACTTTTACTTCTGCTGACAAGAGTATGTACTATTCCTTGATCGAAAATCTCTGCAGTTCAAATAAGATTGACAAAGCTTTTGAGCTATACATGGACATGACTGAAAAGGGTGCTGTTCCAGAGTTGAGCGTATTTTTCAACCTCATTAAAGGCCTTATTACTTTGAACAAGTGGGAGGAAGCACTTCAACTTTCACACTGCGTATGTTGCATGGTGAGTGACTTATATTTATTACAGCGCCTTACATATGCATAATTGTTGGGTACTTTGTATACCTTTTCATCATCACTATCCTCCACTTACTAATGCTAACTATTAAACCAAATATTTCTGCTATTATCCTTTGGAAAAATTGCTGCCTACTTGTACTGCCACCTCCATGCTTTTTGACATGTTAAAGAAAGAAAGTACACAGGAGTAAGCTTGGCATAAATAATACGGGAGTTAAAATATGATGCTGTCAATTCCTTTGGTCTGCACATCAATGTGATTTTGTTAAAATTCAAAAATGTGAAGGATGATACCAACCATCTTGTGTCAAACCCTCTTGGTCCGATTCCTTCTGAGTTCTCTTCAGTTATTTGGAAAGCTAAGGTCCGTTCAAAGCCTTTAGTTGGAACTTGATTCTTAATAAGCTCAACACTGTACCTGGCAAGTGCTTCAGCCTTATAAGCAGATTTCCTGGATTGGTATTTTGATGCTCGAGTATGCATCTGTCTCTCATGAGTCATGACCGTATATATTATCCATCCTGGAGCTTCTCGGCTCCTTTGAGATTATTTGTTTGAGGTGGTTGTCGGTTGGGGAAGCTTGGATCAGCCCTAGCTCGTTCTTCTTCAGATGTGAGTCAAGGTTTTGGGTAGAGGTCATGATGCTAGTTTGTTGTGGCGTTTTTTCTATCTTGTTAAAAGGGGGGGGTCTGGATTTGGAGGACTCTAGGGATATTAGGGATCAGGAGTAGTTGTGTTTGCCTCTTCTTTATGACAGGCTCGTTTCTATGGCTTCCCTTTGGCCTCCGCCGAGGGGAGTGTTTCGGCAAGTGCCCATTTGGTCTTGCAGAGAGAGTATTCTGATTGCATGTTCCGCTTTTACCTTTAGGACTTGCTATTTCTTTTAGATGAACGCCTATCCTCCGTGCTTCTTAATTTCTATCAAATTCAGTCTTATTTTTCTATCCCTCACCCCCTCAGACACCCAAAAGAAAGAGGCCAAACTGTGACTCTTCCTTGGGCAGATAATGTAAAACTTTTGAGATCAGAACATTTGTTGTGGAAAGATAATGGATTTAATTGCATGCTGTTTGCTCTTTCATAGTAAGTCCTGAAATATGAACTGCGCACAATCTTCCCGTGCTGAAGTTCCAGACTCCACGGATGCACTGCCTGATTAATCAAAACATGGTTTTGTTTCTTTCAGTTTAGAAAACATCAACTTAGCATCTATTGTTATCATTGATGTGGAATGTCTAATTATATGCTTCCAACTTCTTGAAGCAGGACATACAATGGCTTAATGATGATGGCACATCTGAAGTAAAATAGGATGTTGATTCACTCTGAGCTTGTGTGCTCTTGTGGCCGCGCTTTATTTCTACTGTTATGGATGAAATATTCTATGTTCCTCTACACATACTTATGAGACTGGTGATGAACATCAAGTATGGAGATTGAATATACCATGTCTTGTGGCGGATCATATCCAAGCAGCAATAGATTGGAGAGCTATATATTGTGGGATCCTTGAGGTATCAAATACTCCCTCCATTTTATGCTAAAAGTCCACTATTCTTTTTCTTTTTTTTGGATGTTCCTCATGAAGAGTTAATTTTAATCTCTTTTTGTCTCAAAAAAATTCTTAAATGTTCAAAATATGATAGTTTTCTTGCATATTACCAAAAAAAAATTATAACTTTAATATGTCACAAGAAATAAAAATACGTAAGTGCAAAATTAAAAAGTCAATTTTTAAAATGTGTAGGGATTAGACGATATACTTTGATAAACTGGTAAAGTACATTACTTTGTCTTCTTTGTTCTGGGAGTAACAAATGAATACCCCCTCCGTCCCATAACAAGTGAGACTTATTTCCCTTTCGGTCCGTTCCATAACAAGTGAGACTACCCATAATAGTCAACTTTTATTAATTCTTTATTCAATGGGACCCACTTGTCATACTCAGATCAACAATCCACTTATTGTTCCTACCCCCACTTTCTTTCTCCTAGTTTACTTTTCATACTCACAACACCTCCTCCACTATCAATATTATACTACTTTTTCTTTATTCTCTCTCATTTAATTTTGGTCTCACGTGTTATGGGATGGAGGAAGTATCTGTTTGGACATTAATATCTACCCTGTAGTGCTGCATGCTTGCAACTAATAGTGCTTCTGAATCCTGAACGGTTCACTTGCTACTTAAGCTGAATTATCTCCTGCAATTTTGGAAGGGTACAACTAGCTCAGAATAGTTATGTGAATGTTAAGTCCCACTTATAGTGCAATGTTATTATTCTCTCAGTTCATGGTATTGGGTACATGATCCAGACTTGTCATAGAAATATGGAGTGAAGACTACATCAACTTGTGTCCTGTCTAATTTGTTAGAGTTCAAGTAAAGTTGCTGCTCTCTTTTTCTCCAGTCAATGCTGATTTTTTATTGACATTTGAAAATATTGCATAGAAAGTGTGTTTATTAATAACACGTGCTTTGTGACACGTCTCTTCAACCTGTATAACATTAATTTTCTTTAGCCGATGTCGTTGCTTCTCATCCATGGTGCAGGTATTGCTAAACATTTTCAAAATCATTTGGGTTTCCCACCGAAAAGTATGACACATTCATGATCGTTGAGAGGTATACTTGGTATTTATGTTGCTTCTGGCCATCTATCCACTCTGAGTGCCGCTTGAAGTTTGCTTTTTAATCTTCTTTTCTATTCGCCACTACTTTGTTTTTGTTATTTGGTTTTGTCCATAGTTCAAGATTCACTACATAAGTACTTGATGCACAAGTAAAACATCCTAAATTACCATTTTCTCGAAAATGGAACAAGCTATCAATAAAGACCTGTAAAGGCCTAACGCACTTCTAAACCCATGTGCTTTGCTTAAACTTTGATTTTAACCACCCATGTATTTTTTTTTTTAGCATTTTAACCCACTTACTATGAATATGATTCATACTTCCCCCACCCTCTAATTCCATCCATTTTTTTAATGAAACCTCTAAAGTCATCGGTAATTTTTTATGAAGGTTTAATTTCATCTTCAGTCATTGTACTTTACTCCGACTTTCACTTCAACCATTATACTTTTTTTAGCACCAAATCCACAAAAGTTTTAAAAACTATCATTTTAGCCACTAATTTTGTGTCTAATCGGTGCGTAATCCGCAAATTTGTGGCTAAAATGATAGTTTTCAAAAAGACGAAATACGTTTACCCTCCCAAAGTATCCACCGATTCCCACTTTGCACCCCCGTTTGAGAAGTCGGTCTGTTTGGTACCTAAATTTCCAAATTGTCCCACTTTGCATCGTGGAACTAACGAAATTGATCATGTGCATATCATGTGAGGGCTATTATAGTTATCATTTTAACTTCTAATTTTCTTTTAGTTTTATTTTCACACAATAGTCATGTACAAAAGTATGCGATTTTAATTTACTGGAAAACGGGAAGGGAGGGGAGGGTCATGACTCATGTGGATCTAGGTTTTATGTTTTTCTTTTTATTCTTTTCTTTCCTTTTTCTTTGTTTAGTAATAGTATTTGATTTTATTTTCTCCTGTTTAGTTTTTTATATTTTCTTTTTAATGTGTTACTTTAGAATTCATTATTTACATTTTTTTAATTATAATATTAGGTTTTTTTAAAATCAAGATGATAATAATAATAGATTAAAAATATAATAAAATATTTTTATTACATTAAATTTCTTGTTTTTATTTTATTATTTTTAAATTAAATGAATTTATTATTAAATAAATGGATATATTAATTTTATATTTTTGATGGAATTAATAATGTATTTTATTTATTTTTTGTACATGACTAGAGTGTGAAAATAAAATTGAAAGAAAATTAAAATTCAAAATTAGCCCTCACATGATATAATATCAAGTTCGTTAGTTTTCTAACGTTTGCTAGTGCCAGGGTGCAAAGTTGGACGATTTGGAAGTTTAGGTGCCAAACAGACCAACTTCTCAAATGGGGGTGGAAATTGGTGGATACTTTGAGGGGATAATTGTATTTTGGCCTTTTCCAAAACTTTTGCGGTTTTCGTGCTAAAAAATAGTATAGTGATTGAAGTGAAACTCGGGGTAAAGTACATTGGTTGAAAATGAAATTAAACCTTTAAGGAAATGTGATCTCTATCCTACATATTATGGTGTTTAACGTGAGTTAATATCTTTACAAGTTTATCCCTTCGTCAATAATTTTAAACTCTTAGTGGTCGTTTGGTAGGTCGATAAATGACCGGATATGATTATTAGTCCAATAAAAGTATGTTTGGTAGATTAAATGCAACCGTAATAATTATCCAAAGTACAACCTAGATAAGCATCTGAACACCTCTTATCCCCTTCTTATTTATCCTAAAAAAAGGGTGGTATTATTAATCCCTGGATTAATAACCTCCTCCCTATTAATACATGCTAATCCTATAGGCCTACCAAACGAGCCCTTAATATGTGGGCGAAAAGTTACATTCCGTTTAAAAATATTGGAGTTAGGGGCTTCATTAAAAATTATTGATGAAGTTAGGGTGGTGGAAAGTATGATCATACTCGTTGCTGATTGCTCCGTCATTCTAACAGGTAGGGAGAGTTAAAACTCGACTTTGTTGACTCAAAGGAAACTCGTTTTAAGTCCTTGTTTTACTCGCATAAGACCTGTTCTCATATTATCTGTCTTGTTAACCTTGATATCTCCCAAATGACAAAATCTAGTGTTTGAAGTGATCTTAACCTTTCCACTACTATGATCATGGAATATATATATTTGCCCGTCGTTCGTGTGAAAAAAAAAAAAAGGAAAGAATAATATATCATCAGCATTAAGAATGTTGCCTGAAGCTTTTATTCATCGATTTGCCTTTCTATCTCCACCAAAGACAGGACAGCACTTTATGGTTAAAATTGGATTGTGTATTTAAGATGTGCATTGATTTTGAAGCCTCCTGTGGAGCTGCCAATGTCAAATGAACCCTTTCCCTCCCTTAAAACTAAAGTAAGAACCTTCTCTTCTTCTTACTTGTTCAGACTTGTTTTGATCTTATACGCATTCTCCTTCATTACTTTCAGCAAATGCTATTTCAAACTACTATGCCAGGAGCTCAGCGGGCCCGGAATTCCAACATGAAGGGGGTGGTGGTGAGCTGGTTTTGATACAAGAAAAGATGCTTGAAAGTTCTTTCAGGGAAAGGTTACTCTAAGCAAGGGCCTTCAACTTGCTCCTCGTCAGGTGCTTGACTGCTTGTCGGTTTTTGTATTTTAGTAAGAGTCCATTCCTCCTTTGAGTCATTTACCTAAAATACAAAAAACCTATCTAAATATAAACCGTTAGTTGTTAGTCAACCTAGACTATATTTACATTTTATATCCTACTCTATTTAATAAATATACATAACATTAAATATCATAATCACAAAGATTTAAGGAAGGATCAAAGGGTATTTTCATACTCTTTCAATATTATTTACAACTTAGATGTTAAAAAGAAAAAATAAAAAGTTCTAACACAAATCCAGAACAAAATTCTTCATTTTGTTGTCCACAATGTTCGCAACATATTATTTATCAAACAGAAAATATAGCCAGCCGCTTAACGGCGGGAATGCTTATCAGCAAAAGCATTAGCCCTGAAACATTTTGATGACTTCTTGGCCATACGCCAAGCATTTTTGTTATCAACCTCCACCTTGCGAGCTTCAACGGTAACAAATTTCCTTCACACCCACTACATTTTTCCAACACAAAGTTGTTACCGTTGAAGCTCGCAAGGTGGAGGTTGATAACAAAAATGCTTGGCGTATGGCCAAGAAGTCATCAAAATGTTTCAGGGCTAATGCTTTTGTTGGTAAGCATTCCCGCTGTTAAGCAGCTGGCTATATTTTCTGTTTGGTAAATAATATGTTGCGAACATTGTGGACAACAAAATGAAGAATTTTGTTCTGGATTTGTGTTGGAACTTTTTATTTTTTCTTTTTAACATCTAAGCTGTAAATAATATTGAAAGAGTATGAAAATACTCTTTGATCCTTCCTTAAATCTTTGTGATTCTGATATTTAATGTTATGTATATTTATTAAATAGAGTAGGATATAAAATGTAAATATAGTTTAGGTTGACTAACAACTAACGGTTTATATTTAGATAGGTTTTTGCATTTTAGGATATAAAATGTAAATATAGTTCAGATATTTATCCTGTAAAAGATCTGGTTCAAGTCGGGTAGGACCACTAGGGTAGCAAAACTCTCCCAACAAAGTTATAACGATGTTGCATTCCTAGGGCTCGAATTTGAGAGCTCTGGTTAAGCTAGAACACCCTCTTATTATCAGGTGATCTAGGCGCTTGTCGGTGACTCAGCCGTATTTGTGCACACCACTGATGCATCGTATTGGAACCCAGGCAGGATTGTCAATAATTTAGAATGGCACTTCGTTTATGAGCCTCAGCTAGGAGTGCCTTTTCAGGAGTTCTCTCTTCCATGGTGTAGGATTGGAGAGCTTGGATTTTTCGAGTTTTTTAATTCTTATTTATCCTTTGTATTTTCTTTATTTCGACCACTTACATTTTTGTTCACACCTTTTTTTTTTAAATATAATATTATTCTCATGAACAATTGTTTTATTCATCAACGGTAATTCAGTAGAAGTTGTTCATTCTGGTAAGTGCAGGTTCTAACTCCTTGTTCTTCTTCTCTCTCTCTCTCTCTCTCTCTCTCTGTTGTTAACACTGCGCTAATTTTCTTTTTGTCGTCCCATAACAAATTGCACTGTCCAAAATGGCAAGTTTATAATACTTTATTTATTTGATGAGACCTACTTGTCTTATTCACGTTAACTATACACTTACGATTCTCTACCCTACTTTCTCGTACATCACTTTTCATACTCAAAATTTCCTATTTTCCGTGTTCTAAATTTTGGTGCCTGGGATGGAACGGATGGAGTATGATGTCAAGTACTCTATCGTTCCTTTAAATAATTACTCATTTTTTTTCAAAAAAAAATCTCCCTAATTAAATGTCAATTTCTTAAATAATTTTCACATTTAAAGATAAAAATGTTAAATTCATTTGTATACTTCAAATATTCTTATCTCAAAATTATTCTTTTTTTTTTTTTTTGAAAAAGATTTTTCAAAATACAACAGTTAAAAAAGTAATGCTCAAAGTACTAAATTCGCAATTGCTAATAACATTAGCATATTAAAATTTAGGGTTAAGCTAAATTTCGTTTAAATTAGAATTTTTAAAATATCCCTTGAATAAAACAAAAACTAATTTAGGAAAGTATCATTAGACCGCTCAAACTCAAACTTAATTCCATAAATAATCATGTTTGTTATCATGTCCCCATTAGAATTCGTAAAATAAAAAAAAAAATAAAAAAAATCAGATTTGGTCTTGACGAAGATCAAATTTAATTTTTTTTTTTTTTTTTGACAATTCATTTTGAGACGGACAGAAGAGCAACTAAAACTCTCGGTAGTCTTCCTCGCTCAAACAAGGTCAAGGCTGGCTGTCTCAACTCGGGCTATGATTGTCACATTTTCTTACATTCTCATGAAAGCTCAATAATCTTCTTTGATCGCTTACCCTTTTTCAAGCCCTTATCTGAAGATTCATCTCCAAGAACCTTTCTTCTAACTTCTGTAGGAGAAGAGCAGGAGGTATCATCCTCATTCATCTTCTCAATGTCAGAATCCTCTTCAGATTCTTCCCCACTACTACTACTAGCAGACAAAGGAATTACGTGTTGATTACCAGAAAGTGCAGATTCAGCAGCAGCAACAGCCTCGGGAGTATGAAGATCAGCAACACCCAGCATCAAATCCTGTCAGTATGTCCGTTTAAAAAAAATAAAAATTTTGCTCCGTATTAAGTACACTTGGACCAAGCAACCCCAATCACCATGGAAGAAAAGTCTTACCATTTCAATGTATTCAGATTCATTCCCGGAGAGCACCTCTATATTGTAGTCGTTGGACTTGTCCTACACTTGATCAAGTGAATATACTTGATAAGAAAACAATGTTAAAATCCTAATTTGTAATCTTGTTCTAGAAAAATCAAGAGAGTTCATTGAATCGGGAAAAAGGCATGTGGTAAATTCATGGAGGATAAAGATGTCTTGAAATATCAAGATAAGAACAACTCTTTGTATTCTTGTCTAGATTCCTGTACTAAGAACACTGTAAATGGTTGAATCATTTGTAGCGTTGCAAATCGAAGCCAAGAAGCAAATAAGCGTTGTAAAAGAGAGTGAGCCGTAGCTACTCTTGTTCTTTTAAAAGTACTCTTCAATCAATTTTCAATTTTATTCCCTATCATAGCTTCCGCACCCAACAAACAATACATAATATGCCTACCTTTGCATCAACCTGCAACTTTTTATTTGATTCTGAAATGACACCCAAAAAGTCCTTTAATTTCCCCAAAACTGCAGAGGAAACAAGAAACTGATTATCAATCTCATCATTCTTCAGTGCAGGATCGTCGAAGTTAGTTCAAGATGCTTACAACTTTTTTAAGAGATCATATGAGACAACAAGTGTCCAAAGAAAACATATTGCAACTTTTTAACAAAAAAATCATACGAAAATTTTTATTTGACTCTGAAATGACTCCCAAAAACTTTTGTGAAAGACGCTATGAAGTCTGAAGAAGAAATATTGCAACTTTTCTAAGAGAGATCATACATACTCAAAAACTTTTTAGTTTACTCTAAAATGACTACCAAGAAATCCTTGCTTCTATAAATAGGCTCTTGGTGTTCATCCCATAAAGCTCTAAAGACTATAAAATCAAAATTATGTCGGTAAACATACTATCTTGGACCCGCCTCCCTTATAACAACATGACAACAATAATGTTCTGTGTCATATGTCTTTATCTGTGGCATATAACAGAAGTTAGTGCAGTTGGAAGCTGAGTGTTGCAACAGGGACTACACCTATGGCAATTCATGCTTTTAACATGAGCCACAAACTCACATACTGCACCCTAAAAATGAAAAACCATGCTTTTACGAAATACATAGGAATTGTTTTGTAACCCAATCATAGGCCACCTGCATGGACCCAGTGCATATGTTACAGTCCATGATCTTTCATTATCCATAAGATTAGACACAAATTAACTTGTCCAATCCTAGGCAAATTGACAGTCCCCATTCAAACTTCAATTGCAATCTACCAACTAGAACAACCCTCAAAAAAGGCCCCTTCAAGCCATTTATGTATTTTAAAACATTAAGAGCCCACGCCTCGTTTCCTAGTTCTCACAAGTCACAACACATGCCAATAATGTAGCATAGCAACAAAAATTACTCTATGAGCGGTAGTAAAACAATTGAGAATATAGTATTATGAAATCGAGTACCTTGGCTTCTGGGAACAGAAGAAATTGTAGGCTTTGTTTGAGGAGGTGGGTTGGCACTATATTTTGTTGATTTAAACCGGAAAAGGTCGTCACTTTCGCACACAAGAAGTGTGGATTCTGCGCAATACCAATAATACGATACAAGTACAATTAGCATTTTGAATTTTTGTAGTAATAGGATAAATTAGAGAGAGAGAGAGAGAGAGGAAGAGGACCCTTAGATGAAGAAGGATTCATTTTCTCCAGGTCGAGGAGTGCTTGACTACTTTGCCTCATTGTTTTTCCTCTTTCTCTTCTTTCTCAGGAGGCAATCTGTGTGTTCCTATGCTCACAATGCTGCACTTTGCACTATAAGCAAGGGTGTGTTTGATGACATTAAGAATTTCGGATAATAAATAAATGCTAAAAGCTAATTGATGAGTTGTTTGATAACTGAATGTATGTGACATCCGAAGAACAGCAATTTCTCTGTAATAACCTTTTGAATCAGCCAAACATATAAGTTTGTGATAAATGAATTTTCTTTAACATTTAGATAAATGTGATTCTATAAATTGTGATTGTACTGATTATGGGTGGGGCCCAACCTAAGTAAGGAATTAGGTGGATCAACTTGAGGAATGAGACTCAAGTTGAAGCGAAATGATCTAACTTGTTCCATCAGTCATTTGGCTTTCGGTGTATTGGTCAAGGATCTTAACAGTGATCCGAAACAGCTTTGATAAATATGAAAACATAGAATTCAGCATACGCAAACACTAGGTGCAAAAACAATTGTTCATAACTTACCCCATTAAAATGATTTAAAGTGTGTGAAACACTATGATGCTCGGTCACGGGTACGAGTGTCGGACACGAGTACTACTGACCCGAGTGTCGGGTCCTGCAAATCTCAATATCAACGACTTGGGGAAACGTTTTAGAAGGATCCGAATTTGGACTCGGCATATCACAAACACATATGATGAAGACTAATAATTTTCATATCAAAGAAAGTTTAATCCAACTACTAAATTTCATATCTCAAAAAAGTCAACTAAATAGTATAACTAAGCTATTGCCAATGGACAAACAACTAAAGTATAACTAAGTTGTTGTCAATGAAAAAAGAAAACAACCATCTGTGTAAAATTCTTGCAAAAAAAAAAAAACTCAAACTTCTTAAAATCCCGAGACAACTTCTTAAACGGTCATCACACATTCCCTTATTCTTGTTCTTCTACATTGTCAAAAATTGTGTCTTAATGGTGGGATCGTCGATAAAAATATTTGCAAAAGCCTCAATATGATCATCATCAATCATAAGTGAATCTCCACCTAATATAACAATGGAAAAAACATAGTTACCCTATATTTATGAATAAAAAAACGTGAAATTGGTTTCTAAAAAAAATATGTTTAACTGTACAAACTTGCCAACATCCCAATAACTTGACCCTTCTTGTACTCTTCATTTTTACGCGACAACATCCTCAAGCTATAGTGCACATAAACAAAGTCCTATATTTATTTGAGGTTAATTTGTTCTTTTTGATGCCTTGGATTTTTGAGAAAGAAATCCAATTTCGTTCACAACATGAAGAAGATGTCAGTTGTGAAAGCAACTTAAAAGCCAAAGATTGCAACATAAGCATCCATAACTTGCCTACCAACTTAATGGCTCCTTGTGCACTCTTGCTTCCATAACGTGAGAATTTTAGAAAAAAAAAATCTAAGCATACACTTCCTAAGATGCTCGGGGCTTGGAAACATTTTTATGAAACATTTATCTCTATTAGGAGATACCTCGTGGTCTTCATTTGAAGCTATTCTAGTTCAATTCCAGAACTACTTTGTAACCAAGATTCACTATAATATTTTGGAACTGAAGAATGTGACATAGAGTGAAGAGGGCTATTACTTTTATTCCACCTAGTTTCCAATATTTGTTGCATAATATTAAAAACCAGATTGACCCGTATGTAGATCCTTTCCTCATTCAAAAAAAAATCTCTAACTTCTTCTATCATAATATTTGATATATCCTATACTCCCTCCGTCTCATTTGAAACTAGAATTAATTCCCCTTTTGGTGTCCCATAGATGACTAGCCACAAAAGGGGAAATATTTAAATATTTTTTAATCAATGGGCCTCTACTCACAACACCTACCAACTACTATTTCCTAACCCACTAACAATCACTATCTCACGTTATATACTCACAACACCTATATGTTTTACATTTTCCTTAATTCTTGTGTAACCTTAAATTGTCTAGTTTCAAATGGAACAAAGAGAGTATTTAAGATGCAAACAAAGAGTATCACAATCAGCAAGCCTAGTCATGGTATATATATCAGATATAAAACTAAGAAAATATACCAATTTATCCTATCAACGATTAGAAATTACACACTCCTTAACATGATTCACTGATTTACCGTAAAACTTAGAATCTAAAGTTTATCATGTCAAATAGTGTGTAATTTATAATCGTTGGTGGGATAAATTAAAATATTTTCTAAGTTTTACATCACCTATATATAACATGATTAGGCTTATTGATAGTGATGTTCATTGTTTGCATCTTATATTTAATATATGGGATACAATGATAGAAGAAGTGAGGAGAAAATTTAAGGAAAAAGGAGAGGATCTACATACGAGTCAATCTGTTATTTTTTCAATGTATTGCAAGAAAAATTGGAAACTAGGTGGAATAAAAGTAATTCAATGCATGGCATATTCTTTAGTTTCAAATTATTACAATGAATCTTGGTTACAAAGTGGTACCATAATCTTATCCTGAATATCACTAAATGAAGACCATGAGGTATCTCTTAATAAAGATAAATGTTTCAAAAAAATGTTTCCAAACCAAGAACTTAAAAAAGTGTATGCTAAATATGAAATGTTTTGGGGGCTTTGGGATTTTTTCGAAATTTTATGTTATGGAAGCAAGTGTGCATGAGAAGCCATTAAAGTTGGTAGGCAAGTTATGATTAAACTACGCCTATGTTGCAAGCTTTGGCTTTTAAGTTACTTGCACAACCGACATCTTTTTCATGTGGTGAACGAAATTAGCGTTATGTCCGACCAATTTTAGCATCAAGAGGAACAAATTAACCTCAAATAAAACTAAGGACCTTATTATGTCCACAGTAACTTGCGGATGTTGCCCAGTTGACTGAAGAGTACAAGAAAGGCTCATCGAGTTATTGGGATGTTGGTAAGTTTTTAAAATTAAACATATTTTTCAGAAACTAATCACACTTTTTTCTTTCTTTCATTTCATAAATACAGGCCTGTGATTTTTCATTGTTATATTAGGTGGAGATTCACTTATGATTGATGATGTCCATGTTAAGGCTTTTGCAAATATTTTTGTTGATGATCCCACAATTGAAGGCAAGATTTTTGGCAATATAGAAGAGCAAGAAGAAAAAGGGAATGCTTGATGAGAGTTTAAGAAGTTTTCTTAGGACTTTAAGAAATTTGAGTGTTTTTTTTTTTTTTTTTTTGCAAGAATCTTAAACAGTTGGTTCTTTTCTTTTTTCATTGACGGTAACATAATTATAGTATTTTTATTTATTTTTTAAGATATGAAATTTAGTAGTTGCATTAAGTTTTTGTTAAAATATGAAATTTATTAGTCTTTATCATGTGTTGTGATATACCGAGTCCAAACCCAAAATTTGGATCCTTCTAAAACGTCTCCTCAAATCCTTGATTTGCAGGACCCAACACTCAGATCTGACCCTCGAATCCGTAACCGTGTCCGAGTACGAGATAACAATAAGAAAACAACGAGGACAAAGCTTAACAATTTTGCAACACAACCTTACAATTGCTGCAAAGGTTACTAGGGCAACTGCAAGGATTCAAGCAAATTATTAACTGAGTCACTGTTAAAACCAATCCCAACAGTCACTTCCTGTTAATATTTTGAGTGTTGCTATTCACACTCGTAAAATATCTAAGCATACTTGTATGTATGGTTAGTATTTTACAGTACAACATTTTAATGCGTGATATACTCATAAATTTTACGGTGTGAATCAAAACACTGTAAATTTTGCATCTTTAGACAAGTAAAAACCAAACTAAAAGCAGTAGTAATAAACAGCACATGTAACTAGCGAAATTGGCCCGAGTCCTTTCAAAGTGGGTAAAAAAAGAAAGATTAGCAGATAATAGACTGCACATATAACTAGTGATTTTGGCATGGGTCCTTTCAACATGGGCAAAATAAATAAATTAAAAGCAGTTCCATTCAAGAATTGCATGAAAATTGACCTGGGTCAGTATAATTTCTCAAAATATCGCACAAAAGAATTACCTTTGAATTATCAATACAGTCAGAATATAGATTGAGAATGGTAAACCTAGGAACCATCAAAATTAGCAAAAGAAGTTGACCAGTTGCATACCTAAGAGAGGAGAACCACAGGATTTGCGGCTCAAAATCTTCGGCCTATGAGTGTTAATTCCAACTGCGCAATGGCAGGCCTTGCTCGGAGAAAAATTGAACAGACGCCGTTTTGAGTCTCTGCTATCTGTGAAGCGGCGGTTTATAACCCGCAATTTCAGAAAAGGTAAGGCAGTACCGGGAGGGAAGGAAGAAGGATTGGAAGGGGGTGCTTAGATGTCAGAAGTACTCCCTTCGTCCCGCCCGAAAGGCACAAATTTCTTTTTTGAATGTCTCATTTAAAAAGGCATTTTTTCAAAAAAGAATTTTTTTATTACTATTCCATCCACTCATTCTCTTTTCTACTTTACTTTTACATTCACAACATTCTCTCTCCTAACTATTCCTCCCACTCATTTTCTCTCCTATTTAATTTTTCATACTCACAACATTTAAACTTTTTCTCTTTTCTACATCATTTTCCTTAATTTGCGTGCAAAGTTGGTTTTGTGCCTCTTCAAACGGGACAGAGGGAGTATAAGACATGTAGAATAGGAAAGGTTGATGTCTACTTAGCTAGTTTATTTCGAAGTAAAATATTTTTCGTAAAATATTTTTCGGAAAATGTTTTTTGAAAAATATTTTTCGGAAAACGTTTTTTGAAAAACATTTTTTGGAAAACGTTTTTTGAAAAAAAAATTTCAAAAAACATTTTTCGAAAAAACGTTTTTCGAAAAATGTTTTTCAGAAAATGTTTTTTCGTAAAATTTTTTCTATAAAAGAAGATATTTTTCGGATAATGTTTTAATTAAAAAGGGCGTAAAATATTTTTGAGTGTTTGGTAAGAAAAATGATTTACTTAGGAAAATGTTTTACTATTACTATTACTATTGTTGTTGTTGTTATTGTGGTGGTGGTGGTGGTCGTCGTCGTCGTTGTTGTTGTTGTTTTTTTATTTTTTAATAATAATAATAATTATTATTATTTTATTTTATTTTATTATTATTATTATTATTATAATTTTATTATTATTATTTTTATTATTATTATTATTATTATTATTATTATTATTTTATTATTATTATTTATTATTATTATTATTATTATTATTATTCTATTATTATTGAGTTGGTCTTATAAAAAACTAGTTTTTTCTTAAGATAAGGAAAAACGTGTTTTCAAAATAAACGGTGGCAATTTTGTAATTACTGGCAACCATGTTCAAAATAAACAGTGGCATTTTCGTAATTAATGGTTCCCCCGTTTATGCCAGTGCCTGTTTAACAAAGTGCCAGTGTGACAAAGTGCCGGTTCGCCATATGTAACAAAGCGCCGGTAAAAAAAGTGCCAAGTCGCTTAACAAAATGCCGGTGTAACCGGTACGGCACTTTGTTAAACCGACACCGACACTTTTACACGGCACTTTTAAATACATTTAACCGGCACTCTTCACATTGGCACTCGTTACACTAACACCGGCACTTTGTTACACTAATATTTTCTTTGGCTCTCAAAAATACAAGCACCGGCATTCAAAAATACATGGACTGGCATTTGAAAACGCATTTACCGGCACTCAAAAATGCATATACCGGCACTCAAAAACACCGATAATTATTTTTTCTCGATATTCAAAAAACATGAATCGGCATTCAAAAAAACATGGATCGGCATTCAAAATTATAAGAACCGGCATTCAAAAATACATTGACACTCGGTTACACACTTACCGACACTCTATTATACACTAACCGGCACTCCAAAATACATGGACTGGCACTCCAAAACACATACACTGACATCTAATTACCTAGTCCACCAATGCATCAAATTCTCAAACTGGTATTCAACAACATATAATCTGATACATTTTATATGGAAAACTGGTACATTTTATACTCAAATCAAACGCTTCAATCTCTCTTTTCCTTCACTAATCGAGAATCTACGGCAATTGCAATTTTAAACCTTCGTCCTTCTTCTTCCACGACGACGCACCATTGACGAGTGATGGAGATGGCGCGGTGACGGAGATTGAAGGAGTGATTGGAGGTCGCGGCTGATTGGGGATTGAGATTGGGTTTGATTTCCGGGGGAAGAGCTTGGTTAGGGAGGAGATTGGGGCCGGCAATGTTTCCGGGTGCGAGAGGGAGATGGCGCGGTGATGGAGATTGAAGGGTGATTGGAGGTCGCCGGGTTGATTGGGGATTGAGATTGGGTTTGATTTCCGGTGGAAGAGCTTGGTTAGGGAGGAGATTGGGGGCGTGATGGTGGTTGGGCTTGGTCGGAGAAGAAGGTGCGGTAGAGATCGGAGAAGAAGAAGACGGAGAAGACGAATGGAATTGCGTCTAGAGAGAGAGGTTAGAGAGAGAGTGGTTGTGCGTAGTGTTTTTGTGAGAGAACCCTTATTTAAAACACGTTTTTTGTTAAGTTAACAAAAAACGCGTTTTTTATAAGTTTTTGGCATTATTATTATTTTATTACTATTATTATTATTATTTTATTATTATTTTATTTTATTTTATTATTATTATTTTGTATTATTATTATTATTATTTTATTATTATTATTATTATTATTATTATTATTATTTTATTATTATTTTATTATTATTTTATTATTATTTTATTATTATTTTATTATTATTATTAATTTTATTTTATTATTATTATTATTATTATTTTATTATTTTTTATTTATTATTTATTTATTATTTTTTTATTATTATTTTTTATTATCATTTTTTTTATTATTATTATTATTTTATTATTATTATTTATTATTATTATTATTATTATTTATTTTATTTTATTTTATTATTATTTAATTATTATTATTAGAATGAGGAAGTAGAATGTTGTACCTTGTGAACTATGAGTTGTACATGAAGGGCACCATTTTTCTGAAAATTTTTTACTTAGGATAAGGTCAGTAAGTCGTTCTACTTAGGAAGGGCGTAAAATGTTTTCAGGAAAATGTTTTCTCCATTTTTCGAAAAATAACCAAACACCGAAAAACGAGTTATTTTACGGAAAATATTTTTCGGAAAACAACCAAACAACGGAAAATGTTTTACGGTGTTTACGTTAAACAAACAAACAACGAAAAACGAGTTATTTTACGAAAAAAAAATTTGAAAATTTTTTTTACGATGAAACAAACGGGTCTTAGTAATGGATTTTCAAGGATGTTAAAAAGGGATGAAAAAAGCCCAAACATTCTCAAACCCATAATGTCTCTAATGGGAAGGGTTTGTGACATGTTTTCTAAATATGTCGGGTTTTGAAACCATAAACCGCCTCGTGTTTAACCCGAACCCACATAATATAAATTTTTATATATTTTTATTTCATATATATTGATAATATTTATATATAAATCCTATTTATTTTTATATAAAATGTAGATTTTTATTTTTATAATATTTTAAGTCTTATCTTTTAATATATACTCCCTCCGTCCCAGCGAAAGAGCCACAAAATTAGCCGGGCACGCAAAATAAGAAATGTGATGTAGAAAAGAGAAAAAGTTTAAATGTTGTGAGTATGAAAAATTAAATAGGAGAGAGAATGAGTGGGAGGTGATGTAAGAAAGAGAATGTTGTGAGTGTAAAAGTAAAGTAGGAGAGAGAATGAGTGGAGAGAATAGTGATTTAAGGTTTCCTTTTTGGGAAAGTGGCTTTTTAAATGGGACGCCCAAAAAGGAAATAAATGTCTTTTTCGTTGGGACGGAGGGAGTATATTTTTTCATATAAAAATCAGCATTTTATTGTGAAATATTCATTTTTTTTTTTTTTGATTACCCAGGTTCCCAGCTTCGCCGGTTAATCCTGGACCACCAGGTACCGGCCTCAAAGATCTTGGAGGTAAATCGCGGATGTGCCTATGCAGCGGCAAGACCCTTATACTCCAGAGCCCCAAGGGAGCCCTCCTACAAGGCAATTACTTGGATGCTCCACAACACCAATGAATTGGCTGCTTCACATCACCAGGAAACTGTCAAGATTTGAACTCCCCACACTGAGGGTACAAGCCCAGCAATGCTGCTTCCTTAACTGCACGGATGTGCCCCGGGGGACTCCAAGGCTCCTGAAACCCAAGAAAATAATTAAACCACAAGATTCCCCTTGGGGGGAATCGAACTGGTGACCTCCCCTACGGAAAGTCACCCAAGATACCATTAGGCCACTACCAGAAAAAGGTCGTTTAGCGACGGAAATTTCCGTCGCTAAAATTAAAATTCCGTCGCTAAAAATAATCAGCGACGGAAAAATTCCGTCGGTGGTCCGACGCTACCAGCCCGTCGCAGTGCTCCGGCGGGTCAATTTCCGCCGCTATTTTTTTCTTTTACCGACGGAATTTAATTCCGCCGGTGAATTAATGGTTACAGCGACGGAAATATCCGCCGCTATATTAATTTAATTTAATTAAATATTCATTTCGGCGGAAATTTCCGTCATTGTAATAAAAATTAATTTAATTAAATTAATTTCGGGCGGAAAATTCCGGCATTGTAATAAAATTTAAATTAAAATTAAATTATTTCGGCGGAAAATACCGTCGCCGAAATTATTTAATTTTAATTTAAATTTTATTACGACGGAATTTTCCGCCGCCGAAATCAAAAATTAAATAAAAATTAAATGATTATAGCGTCGGAAATTCCGTCATGAAATTAATTTAATTAAATTAATTTTATTACGCCGACGGAAATTTCCGCCGCCGAAATTAATTTATTTAATTAATTTTTCTTTCAAGATTAATTTCAGCGACGGAAAATTCCGTCGCTGATTCCGAAATAAATTAAAAAATATTTTAAAATATCAAAAAACCAAAATTTTTGTACACGATATAACATTTCAATTTCTAAAACTAAAACTATAAAAACTAAAATTCAAATACCGGCGTACCAAATAAAAACTAAATACCACCGTACCAATTCGGGAGGGGGAAAGGGGGAGGGGGATAGGGGGATAGGGGGAGAGGGGGAAGGGGGGGGGGAAGGGGGAGAGGGGGAGAGGGGTGGAGCGGGGAGGGGGAGAGGGGTGGAGCGGGGAAGGGGGAGAGGCGGGGAGGCTCCCGCGGGTACCAAATGTCTCAAATGTTTACAAACAAGTATAAATTAATACAACAATGTCTAAAAAAGTCCGCAATCAACACGGGGACGCCGGGAATTATCCCGGGAGTCCGGCCGAGACGAGCCATCAACGCCGCCAATTGTCTGCGAGTCTCTGCATGGCGTCGATCGTTCTCCTCCACGCATCTGCGTCGAACCGCCAAAGCATCCGCAAGCTTTGCCCGCTCGCGTCTCTCCTCCTCCAACGCAGCCTCCAGAGTGTCGACCCTCGGATCATGAAACATGGGCCGGTCAACATTTCTCCGACGGCCGGTCCGACGTCGACGGGCATTGCCGCCCGTAATCCCCATCCCTAACACTCGGGCTCCTCTCCTTGGATGTCCCCGAGAGGTGACCTCACCGCCAAACATCGTGCACGAAGGGGACGGGCTCGCGGAGGCGTTCCATCGGAACAACGGCGGCTTGATATGCGGCTGAAAAATAAAACAAACAATTATAATCATATACACAATGTAAGGTACATAAATAAATTTACATATTCAAAATCAAGTCATTTAATGGTAGTTTACTTACAAAGGCAAGAGTGGATCGATCGTCAACCCATTGCGGAGGTTGATCGGGCGCCGTAGAATTTCGAATATGGGTGCTAGCGTAAACATCCACAAAAGTGATATTCGGACCATACTCCCTTTCCTATAAATAAAATAAGCGAGATTATTACTTTGAAATTGTATATATAAATGCAACATTTAAACCGATTTAAAAGCATGCATACACTACATTTACACTAAAACTATGGATTTCATAGCATCAACATTGGCTCCCACTAACATACGTACATAAACCTATTTAAAAGCATCCATACACTACTACATTTAAATTAACATACATACCATGCGGTCGTGATGCTCGGCGACCGTGAGCGTCCCGTATGCAACGCCGCCGACCCCGAGGAGCTGCTCTATTGGCCTCGCCTGTTCGGATAAGGCCTTCGCCGCAGCGACCCCCAATATTCGCAAAATTGAGCAAACACCTCAACGGTCATAAAAGTAGGACACAAGGGCCGCCGTCCCGCCGCGAGCCGAGCAAAGTATAATAATTTCTCTTCGTGGTACCTATAAAAAATATGAATATCTTGTAAACATATAATGATGACATTATAAAATTAAAAGAGTATAATCATTGTTAATTAAACTAATTAAGGATAGATAAAAGTATTTACAAATAAAATCCTTAAACAACTTGTGAGCTGCTCAAAGAAAACATATCTAGCCGTCGCCGCGGCGATGTCACGGATCCCAATAATATTTAGCCTACAACATATAATGATAACATTACAAAACTAAAAGAGTATAATCATTATTAATTATAACATTTTAATAACAAACTAACATTTAAGTTTTAAATAAAAACCATTAACACATTACCCTAAACTCATCCCACGCATCCTCCTTACGCCTCTGTGGCAATTTTTTCCAGTTGGGCCAAAAATCGGTCATTTTCCGAGACCGCCGGATGTGCCCGATCTTAGTGCCGGTGGTGGGGTATCCACCTACCCACCTGC
The DNA here is from genome assembly GCA_022495995.1 of Adenophora triphylla var. japonica. Lineage (NCBI taxonomy): Eukaryota > Viridiplantae > Streptophyta > Magnoliopsida > Asterales > Campanulaceae > Adenophora > Adenophora triphylla. The sequence continues at coordinate 367,585 of JAFEMH010001143.1, read as the reverse complement.
CAAGTATATTTATACAATAACATTTTAACTTAAATAATGAATTATATATAAAGCAAAAAGGAACCAACTTATATCAAATTAATGAAGAGTTACTTACTTGGTCATAAAGTGCCGAGATCCGGACATATATCCTCCCTCGGAATCTACGGTAGTCGAGTACCGGCCCCAGAGGTGGAGCTAGTACTGCGAGTGAGGGGTCAACACCATCGCTACGGATCGGGACGGTTGCGTCCCGATAATCAAAGTGTAAATGGGCTTGGTCCTCTTACCCCCTTTCTACTAGAACTCATACGTACTACGGTAAAAATATTAAAATATACAACTTTAACAATAGGAAACAATATATTCACAATACATCTAAAACTTTAAAGTTCTAATAATCTAAAGCATTCACAATACATATAAAACTTTAAACTATTAATAATATAAAGCATTCACAATACATATAAAACTTTAAAGTTCTAATAATCTAAAGCATTCACAATATATATAAAACGACGGATATTAAAAATAATCTAAAGCATTCACAATACATATGAAACTTTAAAGTTCTAATAATCTAAAGCATTCACAATACATATAAAACTTTAAAGTTCTAATAATCTAAAGCATTCACAATACAATTTTAAACTTTAAACTATTATTAATCTTCGTCCCCATCATCATCATTTGGACTACGAATTACTACAAAACTCGAGTTCTTCATCTTCGTCTTCGGACTACGATGAATCAAACTACGGTTCCTCTTCCTCTTCCTCTTCCTCTTCCTCTTCCTCTTCCTCTTCCTCTTCCTACGATTCATCAATATCAATGTGCGCGAGATGACACGAACGAGGCGGGGAGTTGGCAAATTCATTTGGTAAGATATCCTCCTCGGGTTCATCAACATTTTGAGGAATATGAGTGACATCATCTAATGGATGATTAGGCGATGAAACGTTAGGTGGCAGCGGCATTTCATCCTCTTGATAGGGTGCTTCTAATGACGACTCTGTAGTTGTCGACGAGGGTAGGTTGTCAATCATGCTCCTAGCCTTGGTCATCCAAACAGCCCACAATCCGTCGGGTTGCGGACGAGGGTAGGGAGTCATGTATACTGTTGTGCTTGAGATGCTAAGATGAAGACGTCGTCGCCATTATGTATGGACGAGTCCTTTACATCGACGAGGTCAAATATGGCGTGCTTCTTAACACCTCGCACGGCATCCCGCCAATCACAATTGAACAAGACAACACTTTGTTTCTACCCAAATACTCCACCTCGACTACTTCTTTCGGGACGCCATAATAATCATTCCCTATAAGCTTCACACCGCTATTCCACGTCAATTTAGAGCCCCGTAAGCTTTGGTATGAAACACATAGCCATTCACGAAATAACCGTTGTATAAATGAACGTTCAAGTACGGAGATGATGCTAAATGTCTTAACCTCGCGGCTTTGGCATCACCAGGATGTTCGGCTATCTATAAGACAATATTGTAACCAATTTAATACAATTTTAAGATTGAATGTTTAAAGAAGTGTATAGAATAAATTTGAATGAAACGAAATATTTACATATTTCCTTAGCCGAGTTTGGAAATTCTCTTTCTGTCCTAGTTGCGATGAGTTACGGAGATAAATCTGAGCTAAATCTTCAAACATTCTGCAATAGGGTTAAACAAGGCATTTCATATGCAGAGGTAATTAAACATGCATAATTTAATCGACGAGGCGTAAACATAACATCAATGACTTACTTGATATATTCCCCAACCTCGTCGCAGTTAAGAAGAACATACGTTTCGACCGCGGCAAACTCTTTAGCGGTTAACGTACGCGTACCAACCCGTTTGCCGAGGAACCGACCGGGGGATGAAAATACGGAGATGTTTCCCTTAGACGGAAAACCACCATCGTAATTGCGGCCAACCACTAGTCAATCTCGTATCAACATCGGGAGGAAAATATGTTCCGACAAAGGCAACAATCTCATCTATGATAACGACCTACGAAATTGAGGCCTCGACCATGGCCCTATTGCTCATCTTCCTTTTCCATTGGCCTAGATACCTAAAAGTCATTCGTAGATTAAAACATAAATAATGTTAAAGAAGGTATATTGTTAACGCTCAAATTATTTAGAAATAGAATAAATTCAATTACCTCTCGAATGGATACATCCATACGTATTGAGCTGGACCACCGACTCTAGCCGTATGCCAAGTGGACCGGTAAATGCTCCATAGAATCAAAAAATGAAGGAGGAAATATCTTCTCAAGTTTGCACTGAAAGTCACTACGATGCTCTCCTCAAGCTTTTTCATGTGATCAACACGCGGTGTGGTCGATGTTAACGCTCGGAAAAACTCACTTAACTCTGTTAACGCCACCCGGATATTGTCGGGCAAGAGACCACGAGAGCAATCGGAAGTAGCCTATCCGGCAAAACGTGGCAATCGTGACTCTTCAAACCTGCACTTTCCCCTCCTCTACATTGACACGAGTTACCAATGTTAGACGCGTAACCATCTGGAAGCCTTAACTCCTTGAGCCATTTCGGGAGGAGGAGCCTCTTTTCCTTTGTAAGCACGTATTGAGCCATCGGTCTAGCGGTTTTACCATTGACGTCGTATACCAAGTCTAAGGCCGGCCGCCTACATATTTCCTTAAGGTCCTTTCGAGCTTTTTCGTTGTCTTTAGTTGTTCTCTTGAAATCCATCAACGTGTTAAAAACATTATCGAATACATTCTTCTCAATGTGCATCACGTCAAGGTTATGTCGAATGAGATTTGTTTTCCGTATGGCGGCTCCCAAAATATACTCCTCTTGATCCGAGTTATGGGTAGTCCCAAACCCTTGTATTTTGGTCTTCGAAAACTTTTTCCCCACCGAGGATCGGGCAATCTAGATACCTCCTCATAGACCGTGTCACCACTTAAACGAATCGGGGCCTCATCATGGTCAATCTTGTTCTTTTTAAACGCATTCTTACGGGTCTGAATGGGTGGTCCTCAGGAAGAAATTGTCTATGGCAATCGAACCAACATGGTTTTCCGAGTGCGTGAGCGTGAAAGACTTTGTGTCACTCATACAATACGGACGGGCCAACTTCCGTGGGTGCTCCAACCCGATAACATCCCATATGCGGGAAGTCATGCTGTCCACATCAACGCAGCCTTCATGCTTTGAAATTCTCTCGCTTGAAAGCATCCCACGTTTCGACCCCATCCTCCCAAAGCTGCTTCAATTCGTCCATCAAAGGTCGGAGATAGACGTCGATGTTCCTCCCGGGGCTGTTTGGGCGGGGATGAATAACGACAAGAACATGTAGGGATCACTCATACACAACCGGGCGGAAGATTGTAGACGGTGGCTATAGGCCAACAAGAGTAAGATTTTGCCCCAGGACCAAACGGATTGAAACCATCGGAAGCGAGATGCATAAGTATATTTCTTGCTTGAGCCTTGAAAGTCGGGATAAGTCTCATCAAAGTGTTTCCATGCCTCCCCATCACTGGGATGAATCAACACACCATCTTCACGCAAACTTTCCTTATGCCAACGCATTGCCTCTGCGGTAGATTTAGACGCGTAGAGGCGTTGCGATCTTGGAATCAACGGCATGTAACATGGCTGCTTATGTGGTATGTTTTTCTTGTGTTTTGAACTCCCCCTCCGACTTGGCTTATATCTACTTTGTCATGAAATTGAACACTCTGTCTTACGTGAATCTTCCTTGTAGAATAGCATGCGATCATTCTTACACGCATCAATCTTTTCATAACATAGCCCAATACGCCCAACCAACTTCTTTGTCTCATAAAAGTTTGTAACCATCTTATTCTCTTTCGGCAACATCCGCTTAATTGCTTTCATGATACGATTATAGCGGGCGGCTAATATTGCAATCGGCCTTTATGTTAAGGAGCTCGGCCACGGCCTCCAACACACGATCTCGCAACCTGGATAGACCTTCTCTTTTGCGAGTCCATAGCATCAATAAATTTCTTGGGCTGCGGGGTTGGTTCTTCTTTGTTGGTTCTCGACCAATCGAAGGAAGGGCCAGTGCATCCCTAACCATATCTTCCATATTCAAAGGTGGTTCTTCATTGTCTGAATAATAGGTTCGGGTTCGGGAGGTACATGAATATTCTCGGGGGATTATTCGCAACATTTGTGCGCAATCTCGGCTCACCATGACGGGTCCACCGTTTGTACCCAACTTCAAACCCGTTACGCAAAAGATGTTTCGAGTCTCGATCAAGCTTAGATACTTGACATTACAACACTTGTCGCATGGACACCTAATCTTACCATCCTTATCCATGTGACCGGTTTTATTTAATTGAGCAAATTCAACAAACCCCTTGACCCTCTATAAAACTCGGGATTGATACCGCGTTGATTCGGCAACTTCCGCTTATACATCCAACTACGATCATCGTTAACGAGACATCACTCTGCATTGCAATCCATATATTATACGTACACTCAATTTAATCGACGGATGAAACAAAATCGGGATGTTAATAATTATTGGATTTCATAATATATTAACAGTTTAGAAGTAATTAACGTATTATCATTCCCTAAATTTGAATTACAAACTTAAAAGCAACACGAGATCTTCTTAAAATAAATATAAAGCTTCTAACTCATATTTAACAATATATTAACGAGTCTTCTTAAAGTGTCTAGGAACTCGTTCCCGCTCCCGAACTCGAATCTCTACTCTTCCTCCGCCTCGGTCCCAGGGAGGTCTTTGGTCTAGGTATGTTGAAAAAGTCGGTCGAACCTCGTCTGGCTCGGGTATCGTGTGGTGGTGGATATATCGGTCTGGTAGCTCTCGGTCTTGCTCTTTCTGCCTCGAGGCCTCCTGCGAGCTATCACTTCGGGATCATTTCTCAGCGGCTCTCCGAATCTCCGTCTCTCATGTCTGGCTGCAATGTCGCGGTGATTTCATCGGGGTTGCTCTTGGCCTCCATGCCTCTTAATGTCATTTGGAAGAATAGTACGCCCCAAAACACTCTCGGCGTCGAGCCTCTATCATCGTTTGTACGGGACCTTCTTTGCTCCTCGTACCATGTCGGATACTCGGTGGTCGAAATGTGCTACCTCTAGTATGACGGAGTAGTGGTCGTATCGGAAGAAAGCCCTCTAGAAATGCTCTGCCAAAGAAATGTGTAGTACGAGGCTCGGTCATAATCATCGGCATTGTATTAGTCGTCATTGCTCTCTCAAAGTCCGAATGGTCTGCTGCGGGTATCCGTCTTGTCTGCTCACTAGAGATGGAATGCAAAAGGATGATACATGTAGTCCGGAAGTCGGACAATAGCGGCCCGTCTGAATATCTCTCATAGATGCAATCCCCATGCAGGAATCCAATAGTTCGGGTTTGCGGTCTCATATCGGGCCAAGGCCAACCTCCTATGCCAACTCTCGGTAGCGGCATCCCTCAATATCTGCTGTTTGTCCGGTCACCCAAGGTAATGCCGTCTGCCCCTGCAGCGGTGGCGAGATCAGCGAAATCTCTCGTACGGCCACAATGATAGTAATGCAGAGTTTGCTGAACCCAATGTACTCGGATCCTCAGGCTAATCTATCAATGCCGTGGTATGTCTCCGCTAGCAACAGTTGAATGATGTCCATCGCTCACGACCGGATTGAATATGCCGGATGTCAACTCCTCGATCACCTCTCAGTGCTGATGATCTCTAACGGCGTAGTGGACACACTCCGATGTAGCCGCAGTAGTGCGCGAGACGGAATGAGCAACATGAATATATCTAAGGAAGTGGATAGATCAAACGGTCAGGGGCTGGTCCGACTCAATACGGCTATATGAGTCAAGTCTATGAATCTATCGTCAACGACAATGCCCGATACCCGGTCTGGCGATAATCCCAAGAATTGAGATAGTTGCTCCGTGGCGATCGTCTGTCTCGAGGAAATGCCACGGTCCTCGACTCGGCCACACCGATCGGTGCTCGAAAATCCTCCATCGTTGGCACCGGATCGTTGTACGATAGGGTGAACACATGTCGCTCCGAATCCCAAAAGCACGAAGCGGCTCGGAGCGAGATCCCAATCAATCTTCCAATCTTTTAGAGACCGGATGCATGGCATGCTATACCTCCTGTCAATAAGTTTCCGGTGTTGTTTTTGGTGAAAGCGCGTGAGTTCAAGAATGTCTTGTTGAAATTGAAACTCGCGGGAAACAATTTCTCCATTGTAATGCTCCATCTTTGCCTTAAATTGGGCTGCTTTGGGACTTTTTACCTATTAATATTGTGAATAATTGTATCAACAAATCTTGAGCTCTAGTTCAAACTAAACTAAAGGATAATGGTGTCCCTACCTAACCACCTACTCTGTCCTTTAAGTGCATGTTTGATAAACCTATCCCATCCCGAAATGCGTGATTACTATTGTGAATAATTTTAAATATTAATATTTAATTCTTTGTTGTAAAATATATAATTTTACAACGATGAATTAAATTAACATTTATAAACAAGATGAGAGTCGTTATCATCCACAACTATCAAAACCCTATCTCGGCTTAGAACAAGAAAGATAGAGCAAATAAGTTCTTGTCGGTTTGAGCAAAGGATTTTACATTTTAATATAGGTTTTCCGGTTTCCTTGTCCTCCTCTCTAAGAATCTCAAAGATCACGGCCATGTCTTGACGATTACTGTTTTACTCTTCACTGGTGATATACGGTCACAAGTAAAAACAAGGTAACGATATAACACCGGTGAAGAGAAAAGCAGAACTTTCCTCCAATTTTTCAATCTCCACCTTCCATTTACCCAAGATCTGATTGCGAGAATCTTCCTCATGAGCTGAAAGGCTGGCGGTGTTGCCCTCAATCTCACGGTTGCACATGCGAAGCAACCGTGAGATTGAGAACACCGCCAGCTTTCAAGCTCATGAGAAGATGCTCGAATCTCAGTAAATGGAAGGTGAAGATTAAAAATTGGAGGAAAGTTTTGTTTTCTCTTCACCGGTGTTATCTTTACCTTGTTTTTACTTGTGAACGTATAACACCGATGAGTAAAGCAGAATGACAAGAACATGGCTGTGATGTTTGAGATCCTTAGAAGAGAGAGGACAGTGAAGCTGAAAAACTCTTATTAAGGAAAATCACTGCTGTGACAAGAACTTATTTGCTCTATATTTCTTGATCAAAGATGGACGGATTTTGATAGGCGTGGGTGAGAAAAGGCTCTCATCTTATTTATATTTTAAGATGTTAACCACCAACCACAATACCCTAAGGTGCATCTAGGGTGCCGGGATTGATATCGGGCGCTCAAACGTAGGCGATATTACATCACCGTTCGCGATGCCGTCAATCGCCCCAAAATGGGATCTAGAACCATACTAAGGTAGTGTGCGGTTGAATATGTTACATTATTGATACATTTACCCCCTTCCTCCCCTTTGACTTTAAAAGACTTGAAAATTAGATATTTAGTAACTTATCTAATTGTTGCATATGTAACATGTTATGTTTACTAAATATGTAACATGTTATATTTACTAAATATAACATGTTACACCGATGGAAAATATCAAGTCTATTGCACAAGCATTTGGCCCAAAGATTGAAACTTTAAAAGTAGATTTACTATTATAATTAATCAAAAAACAAGAAAATCCCCAAGCTGCGGTTTTGTATCTTCTACAAGGCGAAGTTGGGGATTTTCTTGTTTTTGATTAATTGCTAAATCTACTTTCAAAGTTTCAATCTTTGAACCTAATGCTTGTGCAAACGAGATTTTCCACTCGGCATAACCCCGTGGTAGTGGTTGTACGTGATAGTAGTGGGGTGGAAAATATCAAGTTTGCACAAGCATTTGGCCCAAAGATTGAAACTTTGAAAGTAGATTTATTATTATAATAATTAATCAAAGTTTCAATCTTTGGACCTAACGCTTGTGCAAAAAACTTGAGATTTTCCACTCCAGCATAACCCCATGGTAGTGGTTGAGCGTGATAGTAGTGGGGTGGAAAATATCAAGTTTGCACAAGCATTTGGCCCAAAGATTGAAACTTTGAAAGTAGATTTATTATTATAATAATTAATCAAAGTTTCAATCTTTGGACTAACGCTTGTGCAAAAATGATATTTATATATATACATATATGTATATTTTTATTTTAATTTTTATTAAATATAACATGTTACATATTTGATTATGAGTACGGTTATTTATCGTTTTCTTTATAGTGGCATATGTTTTCTTCTATTCGTTAATATTACTAAATATGTAACAAACTAGGATACATAAACTGTATCCTAATTTGTTTCATATAAGGTGCATCTAGGGTGCCGGGATTGATTTCGGGCGCTCAAACGTAGGCGACATAATCACCGTCCGCGATGCCGTCAATCGCCCCAAAATGAGATCTAGAACTAGATGTTCCTAAATTATTTCATCCACGAGTTTTCTAACTTATTTGTTTGTAGCTTGAATATTACGTTTTTAAATTAATTATTACCACCATTTAGATTACGCATTATTCGTTTTTCTTTAGCTCTTTATCAATTATTTTTGTGATTTTCATAGATACTCTTTATTCTCGGTTATGGTTCTCAAAGCACATTTTATGATTTCGGGTACTACACCTTAAATGTTGGTTTACTTATTTACGCGACACGTATATACGAAGCTGTATCCTAGTTTGTTTCATATAAATGGATTTACAAAAATTTTAAAAATGTCTTTGACTTGATGCTTTTCCTTTAATGCCCTAATATGTATCCTGTATTGGTTTCTCTACCTCATCAAAAAAAAAAAAAAATTGATAAGAAAAGAAGTGTATATATTATCTCTACCTCAACAATTAAAACCTAACTCGTCAATCACAAACTAAGTTCCCTTATAACACGGATGTTGGGAAAGTTAGGAAGAAATCCCCTCATAAGTCTTAACCAAACCATGGCCTACTCTATTTCAGACAAAACAGCTCAACTAACCAAAATTTTTGGTATACCGAGCCTTCGGTATAACGAAAGTTTGGTGCGGTACTACCGTCACAGATTATGCATTCTTGGTTGGTACACGGTATACAAATATGAGTTTGGTTTGTGTACCGTGTACAGAGTATATTTTTATAAAAATTAGATGATGTCATGACATAGGCACATTTAACAAAATTTAATAAGCAATGCTAATATTGGTATAACATCAACACTTTTGACAATTCAAGTATTTCAGAAACTGATAATGACCCACTTTGCAAAATCATATGTACATACCAATTCAAATTTAAGTGTTCATAAGCATCACCAGTTTTCAGGTCTAAAGGAATAAAGCATCTCGAACTCTAGCTTCCTTCAATATGCAATCAGGAAATATTCTTACCCACGCCAAGACACACACTCATACGCAAATACCCCTCAAATCCCAAAAATATATAAACTTCACCAATAAAAAGACTAAGAACTGCCCTATCCATAGTTCCATACTGATCATACCTTAACAAACAGTATAAGCCCTAAAATTTCATTTCCGAACCATAAAATGAACCAAAAAAGCACAGCAGTCAATTTGGAATTGTGAAATAGCGGCTAGAAAAGCAAGGCAACTATTTTGCTTCCAAGACTTCATATCAATCCTTCTAAAACAAAGAGCAAGCAATTCGATAGAAACATAACAAACTGGAAGCAAACTAACCACAAACAATCCAATCGCAGTTGATCTGACCGCAATCAAAAACTCAATCCAAACCGCAAACAAACTAAAGCCAATTAGCTGAATCCAAGCTGCCAACATTAAATCCCTATCCTTTTTTATTCCATTAACAGGGCAACCAAAAATCTAACTGGACAAACCAGTTGAACCAGTTATTCTAAAAAACAATTCAGCCTGAAGAACTCCATACAATATACAATGATCAAATAATACTGGGCAAAAAAATCTGAAAAAGCACAAAAAAATGAATCAAATAATCAGCTGGGTATCATCAAACTAGTAATCAAAGACTCAACCAAATTTGATTTGATTTACAAATACCGTTCAAATTAGGAGTTTCAATCAAATAAGAGGTTGAATTTCAAGAAATGAGAGGGAGAAAACGTACTGTTA